>BRDA01052072.1:0-17269 GCA_036984385.1 Crenuchus spilurus | reverse complement strand
GGTAAAAATGGCCTTGTCCCAACTTTTTTGGGATTTGTTGACACCATGAAATTTTGAAACAACATATTTTTGCCTTAAAATGATACATTCTCTCAATGTAAACTTCTGAGCTGTGATTTGTGTTCTATTCTGAATAAAATATTAAATGTTGGCACCCCCACATCATTGCATTCAGTTTTTATTCACAATTTGTTTAGTGTCCCAAATTTTTTGGAATCCGGTTTGTAGTTATAATACATCACACAAATTCATGAACAAAATGTAAATGAATGATGACACACCAGTTGAGCGTTTTATGATTTTTGTAGTTTTTAGCATTTTTTATTGGAATATAACCTTTTAAAATTATTTGGAGGGCTTATAAGGTTTTAAAAAGTTATACATTGTTATAAAACTAAAAGAAGACTGTACATATAATTCATACTGCAAATTCATGAACAAAAACTAGATTAGTGGTTCTAAAACTGTTCATTTGTTAAACCAGATATTAAAAAACTTTCATAAACTAAAATAATTCAAATCTATATTTTCTCCATCAGTAATTTTCAGCAATGAGAAACATCCCATTCCGCTGTAAAAAATTTTTTATTTCTTCAATAAAAATGTTGCAAACAATGCAAAAGTAGCCTACTTAGAATATATCAGTGGTGGGCCATCAGGGCCAGCAAGACCTTCTCTGCTGGCCTAAGAAATATCTGAATCACAAACCGATGTTAATTATATTTTGTCCATGAATACTTATTAAATATTTCCAAATGGTCTGTCCGCTTCCTTTTATAGCTTTTCTGATGGTTGTGCTGTTTCCAGACACGCATTTTAATATTAAATCATTTAACCAATCACATTTCAGCCATCATTTGTTGCCAGGCAGGGTCAAAGTCAAAGATGTCTGGCCAAGGGCTTCACAATCCATTTTGCAGGTCCCCACCCCACAGAATAAATGTCAATGAAACTGTTGCTTCAACCAATCAGATTTTGAGTTGGTGTCACCAGGGCCCTCTAGCAGACACCTGGCAATGTCACCATATTCAGACCCATTGATTGGATAGTCCATCTAGTTAGCATTAGCTTCGATGTCGATAGAAAAGGACTTCTTGATGGAACTGCTGCGCACGGATAATCTGTACGACAGAGTAATTGCACTGTTTTTGAGGAAAGAAAGGAGGATGGATTTTGTTTACAAATAATACATTTTTTGGCAACTAAATTGTGGCTATTTTCCTAAATCATACTGTACATTTATGAGGTTATTATTGATGGTTTTATGTGTTTAATAAAGGTATTTATTAAGGCTACAGGAGTTATCAATCTGCGATGCAATGGCTCTTTATACTGTATTTCTGCATATTAAATGGATTTTATAACCATAAATTAGTTTCTGAAGGGTAGAAGAGATTTAGATGGAGCATTACTGAAGGCCTAGGTGTGAAATGCACCGTCCGCCACTGCCATATACTGTGACCCCCAAATACAAACTTTCACGACAATGATTAAAATCAATACCTCATGATGCAGTGAGAATTATGTAATCACCGCAGGCAAAAAATACCAGAACAAAGCTTGCTCTACAGAGGTAGGCAACTCCAGTCCTGGACTGCTGGATTCCTGCACAGTTTGGTGATCTATGTGATCAAACACAACTGATTCAACTCAGCAGTTAATTAGCAGGTTTAATTGTAGTGTCAGAGCAGAGAAATCACCAAACTGTGGTGGACACTGGCACTCCAGGACTGCAGTTGCCTACCTCTAACATATCAGACACACCTGTTGAAGAGGATAGTACATCACCAGCCCATGCAACATGAGATGCTCATCACAAAGACAGCAGTGCTAAGGATGATCGTAACTAGCACAAATGCACAATATGGAATTCAGTCAAGCTCAAGAAGCATCGTACCACACTAGCTTGTGGACTATAAAGTTGCTGTTGGAGAGGAACTTTGTTTACCACTGGTATAACAGATGATGTATCATGAATAGAGAAAAAAAAACTTATCATACACTTTGACTTGGTTTTCCTTTGAAATGACTCGAATGCTCAGAATGACGGAAATGAAGCATGATGTGAGAAGTACACAGACAGAGTGAATTAAAATGAGCTGATGTTTATCTAACTGCAGTTAGATCTACTGATGTTGCCGTTTTATAGCAGTGACATGCAGTCAGGCTTTTCTAAAATGTGGCTGATCTGATGAAAAATCCTAAATCATGTTGAAAGCATGAGACATCTCAAACATAATGACATTTTCACAGATTTTCTGTCCTTTATTGTTAAAAGTCATGAAAGTCCTCACACTATACAATGCCCTGAATGAAACACCACACACTTTCAGAACATGACCTTCTCACAAACAGCTACATCGCAAGAGTTTTTCACAAGCTAGATGTAAACCAAAGCTGTAGATGGCAGCTAAACAATAGCAATGCTGGTTTAGAGTACTTTCTTTTTAGAAAAAAAAGTCATGTTAAAGGGTGTGGATGATATCATTACAGCACACATTATAAAGACACTCCACAAGTCCACCTCGCTTCCAATACAGCCACCATGCGTTTAACTTCTTCCATACACACTGACCATTTCCATTCAGTTTGGCTCTCATTGGTTGGCAGCCTTTCAGGCTTTCAAGTTTTACACCAAAAAATCAGTGTCCAAACCACACTTCAGGATACTCAGCCTCAAATATTGAATCTAGGCAAACAGGGGAGAATTGGAGGGAGTATACTGGAGGAGTAAATACTACAAATGCCCAACACCAAAGAATAATATGGGAAAATCATTGTTTACAATCACCCTGAAATTGGGAGACCTTTTGCAGTTACTGGGAGGAGCAAATTTGCCTCAAAATCAGTCCAATTATCCTGTAGTGTGAGCCAGGTTTACATTTTTACAGAAGGGGTAGACAAAAACTAATCATAAATGAAAGAAAATGAAAAAAATGATGTACTTAAAATGCTATTTTAATCTTTTCTGCTATATGATGCACATCTGCCTGAGAACTGTACTAGCCAATGAAAACTACTCACCCTTATAACACACCTGTTTAGCCCTGCAGGTGACATTTTGCACAATTCTGTAATATAAACCTATTAGCAAAACTACAGAGAATATGACAAATCCAGTGGTCACTGGGGGGTGAGGGTGACGGATACTGTGCTGTACATATTTGAAAAGCCTTTTTCTAGGTTTCGGTGAGAACCTCAACGCTGGGTTGGCCAACTTCCACTATACATCTTAGCCAGAAAAAGAACGGCTGTGTAGCTACATAGTTGGCTAGTTTTTGCTATATTTATATTGCTGTTTAAGAAAGATAGTTAAATTACACCAGGAATTGCCTTTGTATATACATTGTCTTGTGAAACTAAGGACCTTCAGTAGCACCAGAAAGTATCATTCAGTAGATCAGCAAAAAACATCTCTAAAAAATAAGTCAGTTGAACGAAAAACAACAGCACAAGAAAGACTATCATCACTAGCTCTCATCACAACCAAGAAATACTTGCTGATCTTCCAACACTTTACCTTCTGGGAAAAACGTGGAGGATGGAATTTCTCTTTAAATAGGGATAATGAATTGGTGAGTGTTGAGTTTACTTAAATATTTTGCTGAGCTGGCATACTGCACACATATAAAATGGACACACTTGCATTGTTAAACATCTAAATTTGTCAGATTTGTGTATTTGCTTGGTGAATACAACAGACAGGTGAAACATTTTGCTGTAGACTTTGTTATTTTCAGTTGCAGTTCAAAGTCTTCAGCTATTTTGAATTCCATATGATTTATAGCATGTATGGGTGGAGTGTGAAGTAAAGGGTCCCTGCACTACTCTCCACTGGTTTACAGTTTAGAAATATGATGAGCAATATATGATTGAAGGATGTGTTTTGATCACAGGTTGCAGGGAAATACAATTTAAGCATTAACATCAACTTGAGTAATGACAGTTCTCAAGATTTGGCATAAGCCCATCAGTGCCAACAACTTTCAGACCTATGCAGATGTTGCTGAATGGAAAAATGGCAAAGGTGAAGCCTACACTTTCAGGTCGACAGGACCAGAACCAACCTGCTGGTGGTGGGGATGAAGTAAAAGACCCTGAAGTAGCAAAGCCAGGCGTGGGACACTTTTTAAAGACTGGTAGAGGGCCGTGATTGGTTGAGGTAAGAAAATAAAGAGTGACAAAGCATTACTTTATGTTAAAACTTTAATCAATGAAAAAGATTTAGTTCCGAGAGTCAGTCAAAACACAGGATCATTTAGCTCCCAAATGCTACAGTTCAGTCCTGATGGGATAAAATTCAGATATGTTTAGAGGAGAGATGACGAACACACATTATCATAGTTATTTGTTTTAATCTAAGTTAAAGTTCAAGGCTATCAACTGGACAGAAGGACTCTTACTAAATATACATTATTCGAAGAATAAGTTACCATTAATACCATTAATATGATAACCATAATACCATTAATCTTAATCAGTGTCATTTCTTTTAGTAGTAAAAAAAGGTTTTTTTTATTTGAAATTGAAAGTATACAAAAGGTAAGTTAATGTAATTAAAATGATTTACTCTTAATTTGAAGTTTTTATGTGTACTCAAGTAACTTGTAAGTACAGTAAGAGTACTCTAAAGTATGAATTTCAGTACTCTTTCCACCCATGGTGTGTGTGTGTGTGTTTTATTATTCATGCCGTGGTCTGGCCTGCTGACCTCCCAGCTGGCAGGCATGATACCTCTAGGTTGTCAGATTCCCTCTGGTACTCTTAGTGGCGCATACACTCAGGCTCAGATGACACCACTGACATGAACTAATTGCTATGGCTATGACTGAACAGATGGGTGTTTCTTATTAGAACCTTTACCTTCCTGACCACATGTAGGTTTGAAGAGCATATGGACACAGACATGGGAAGAGTTCCTTGTCTTTGCTCAAACATCACTTCAATTCTGTTTGCCTGGGGTATAATCTCATGGGTGATAGAATTTTCCAATTCCTTTGGTCATTACCTTAGGCTAGAGGTACCAAATAGACGTACCTCTCCTTTACAGCAGTATAGAACACCTGCATATTTATATTATTCTCATAATCTGACATAAAGTATAAGAGCTACCAATGTCCAAGAGCTGAAAGAAAGACTAAAAATAATTAATTTCATTCATTTCCACATGACTCCAATACAGCTGTGCCAAAAGCAATCCAAAGACAAACTGTTAATGTAATTTATTCATGGTGATGTACACATTTGAAGAAAATTACTTGATTATTTTTTTCATTGTAGGATATACTGCGATTCTTAAAAGGTCCTGTAGTTTCAATAGTGTGTAAAAATGCTTATGCTTTAAGTCCCATTCAGATGAATGACATTCTAATTTACTTTATAATTGAAAACAGGGCGCAAAATGCTCCAAATATAACTATTGGTAGAAAATCTCAATAAGTGCCGTGCATGAGAATGTAATTAATTTTATGGTTTGTTAAACAGCCCTTGTAAAGCATGCCACATTTTTACTGGAACCCTTCCTTGAAGGAAACAGTTTGGACAAATGCACTTGTAACTTGATGACAAAATGGTTTATTCGGCATTAAGTAGTGTTGTGTGAAAGAAAACACAGCCGTATCATTTTTTATTGTTAAACATGCTGTTACTTGTCTTCTAACAATGAATTACAAATCAGGTGGACTAAACATTTGGCAAAATAACACTGTTGCTCCAACGCCTCCATTAATCCTGCCGATATAGACATGCTAATGAGCTGTTTAAATGTCCTGCGAGCTATGAATAGTAATTAATCTCAACTTAATTTGAATTCCAAAACAGTTTGACCAGCACATGCAGGAACTTAAATCCAAAAGCTGTTCAGACCTATAAGCTCACAAAGTTCCTCTTGGCCTTCATCACTAAGGCTGAAGGAACACTTTGAGTGAAAAGCAGGAAAACTCCAGACAGATTGAGCACCAGTTTACCAGTTGCTGTAGAACCAGGAAGGTTCAAGGATGGATACCCAGAGGCTCCAAACAAGGCAGAACACTATAGTCAGCTCAGAGAACAAAGCAGAGATCAGTGCATTCTTCAGGTCTGAGCCTTCTACTGAATGGAACCCAACAGAGACTTTCGTCTATTGCTGTTTGGAGTCTTCCATGTTGTTTACGCTTAAGGGGCAACATGAGCCAGCTCATCTTAATGGTAAAAATTCCAATGAAAAAAGTGAATAAAAATACTCATTTGAGAGGATCTGTCAACCTTGTGTAGATTTGTTGAGGTCTTGTGAAATGTCATGAGCCTTGCTGAACAAGGTTGTTACTGATGCCATGCAACAAACAAAGCCCTGAAAACTTTTCTTCACTGCTTTGTGATTATGACCAAAAATACTCTGTTATCATACATGACATGTTTATCTAGGCAAGCAAAGTGGAGAGCAAGAAAATAATAGGAAAATCATATTAAATGTTCAGACTCTAATGGTGATGTGGCAAAGCGCTGTGATACAAAGGCAAAATGTGTGTGATTCAAGGGGAAAATTAGAGAAATGTGGTGACTTTCACTTGCAAGCACATTATGTTTTTGTGTCCAATGCGGTGTGTGACCACTTAATTACTAGCTGACAAAAGTGCATTCACACTACATACCCACAATTAAGTGTGAGCAAAAACTTGCACACATGCAAACCACTATGCCCATCTCTACTAGCAAGATTCAGAACCCAAAGTGACACAGAGACAGTTTACATACATACATACATACATACACGTTACACTTATATAGCACCTTTCTATATAGCACTTATATAGGATGCTTTACAGTCGACACACTTCATATACACACACTCTGGCGAGAAGTGGCAGCCAGTCGCACACAGCATACTCTCAACTGGAAGTGACCATCCACCTGAAGGACTGCATCGAGCACTAGGGTATCACCCAGGACAGAGTGCCAACCATATCTGGGCATACATACATACATACGTTCATACACAGACATACACATTCATACACACACACCAGGGTAATTTTAGAGTAGCCAATTCACCTGATCCCCATGTTTTTGGACTGCGGGAGGCAGTGTTAATTTTGTTAACAATAATTATAATGAAAAATATTCGTTGATGACCATTTTTTCACAACGAAAATGAGACAAGAACTAAATAAAAACTATTTTAAAACAAAAACTATGACTAAAAGTATTAGACTTTTCGTCAACAAATAAAAACAAAATGAAAATGTCACAGAAGGACAAAATGTATTTTTCCAGTAATCTACTTTTTTAAATAAACCTGCTGCATCACTTCCTTATGTCTGACTTTCTCGAAGCATCGTAAGCTCCGCTGCCACACTGGTAAAGCCTAAACACACAACCGACACATCACTCCCGCAGCTTGGAGGGAAAACAAGAAGCGATTTATGGAGTAATTTCACTTTTGCTGGCACAGAAAACAAAAAAGAGTGCAAAGTTTGTGGATTGAAAATAACTTGGAAAAACACGACAAACCTCAATGCCACCACAATATTTATGAAAAGGTAAGCTAACTTATCCAATGTAGCTAGTGTAAGCCTCTATCCTAAAAGTATGGGTCTAACTAAAATTAATTAAATATTTTAAACATTTATTTGACTAAAACTAGACTAAAATGTTTTCAGTTTTTGTCAACTAAAACTAGACTAAAAGTAACAAAAACTAACTGAATAAAATGTGACTAAAACGAATATACATTTTAGTCAGAAGACTAAGTCTAAAACTAAATCAAAATCACCTGTCAAAATTAATACTGGTGGGAGGAAACCAGAGTTCCCAGATATAATACTTCACACACAAATTAAAGCTGTAGATGAAACATGAAAAGTCATTATTTAAAGCTTCATTTGAACATTCATTCATTTGCATAGCATTACATGCATCTGTTGGTAGGTTGGTAGCGGACAGAGGAAGCAAACGTGGAATTTTTCAAAGAAATACTGTATATTAACTGTGGAATTCATGAAATGAAGAAAATATACTGTAAATACTGAGTTATGTTGACTAAACAAACCTTGCTAAATAATTGCTAATTAAGGACTTCTAACTTCTAATTAGCTTTTAATACAATAGAGTAATTGAGTTTGTAAACATATTAGAAGTGAATTGGGGGCAGAGTTTGTACCCTTCTAAGTACAAACCTGAATAAAAGTATTCTATTGTATTAGCTTAGCTTGAAATATCTACTAAGTACTCTGAGTTGTTAAGACTTGCGTTCAAGGTTTACACACAATAAAGCTGTGTAAGCAGAAGGTTTTGAATGCCACTGCATGTGGTCTTAATGTATAGGGAACTGCTTTTGAAGCTAAATGACTGAATGCTAATTTTGCACAGTAGGTATTCTTTCCTGCAGACTGCACAAGCGATCCTGTGGATGGACTAATGACATCTCTTACAAGGTCAGTCACATAGCAGTAATAGCATAATGTAAACAAATAGCATTCATTCATTTCAGTTCAACCAGTACCACTAAGTATTATTGATCCTTCTAGTGTCTGCAATCAACTTAATAAAGCCTTACTGCAGTTTCAAGTAAGCAAGTTATGTGTACTGTTTGCCCAATTACTTTATTTTGCAGACATAAAGAAATGTATTGGTAATCTTACAGCTCATTGAAACAATGCTTCATCCCTCCTGAGAAATGATTAACTTAATAGCAACTATCTCATGTTAAAGTAAAGAAAAAAAGTCAAAGACAAATCATTGCTTATTCCATGACAATATTATACAATGGTTTGGACAGATTTTTGGTACTCTTAGAAAAAATATAAATAAATGGATTATGGTAATAATAAAATGTGACATTTAACATTTAAACGTAACATATCATTAAGATCTTATAATCAGTCATTCAGCCTTTTTTTTTTTTTTTGCCAATTGTCTCCCCTTCCCAGTGTGGCCAGTTAAGTAAAAGTACCCAATTAACCCATCCCATCCGCTAGGGGCTCTCCCCATCACTTTGCAGTGTCCCTGACTCTAGGATGGTGAAGACATGCACACGCCTCCTTCGCTGCGTGTGATGCAGCCACCGCCTCTTTTCGAACTACTGCCAAAACACCGTCACTGGGGAGCCAATGCGCTCGGAGGAAAGCGCAAGATTCCCAGCTTTAAATGGACCAATCAGTAGACGCCTGAGCCAGCTGACATTGCAATGTGTGAGTAATAGAGAGAGTGAGAGCGCCATTTACCCGCCCAGAGAGAACACTGCTAATTTTTGTTCTCTTGGGACCCGGCTGTTGATGGCAAACAGAATGACTGAAATTTGAGCTTGTGATCCTCTGGTCATAGTGTCAGCGTCTTAGCCTGCTGAGCCACTCAGGTCCCTATTCAACCTTTTTAAATGGAGAAAATTAGTCCATCTGCTGTTAAGTATCGTCATATGCATTACACAACATGAACCAGAGAAAGCAAAGCAGAGAGTTGTCTGGGGAGATCAAAAATTAGTCCATGATTAGTCGACTAGTCACGATTATGTCGACTATTAAAATAGTCGACGCCTGATTTAATAGTTGATGCGTCGTTTGTTTTTTTAACTTTCTTTTTCTCTCCAAACTGCTGCATTTTTCTCACCATTTACTGCTGTGTCTGCCTTTCTGTCCTTGATGCACATGCGCAGTAGTGGTAACTGGGGTAGGCTGTGGATGACGTCACAGGACGTTATACAAACAGGCTCATCATGGCTACCCGGCAACAGAGCTCAAAAGTGTGGGATCATTTTAAGAAAATGAAAGAGAAATGTGTGCAATGCAATATCTGCAAGTCAGAACGTGCCTTCCACGGCAGCACAACTGCGATGCACGAGCACCTGGAAAGGAAGCATGTTGTGGCTGATTGTGACAATGATGAAGAGGGACAGTCATCTCGGTAAGCTAAATTGCTAGTTAGCTGCTAAAATTAGCATAAACAGAGAGTTATCTTGCTGCTTACTCATATTTATAGCTGTAAAAGTTAACATTAGCGATGACGATTTGATTCATTAGCCTTAGCACACATTCATGTGTTTTCTGTAACGTTATTACAGTCATGTGTTTGAATAGCAATGCTAATGTTTTCTAACATTACATTTCAGTGCTACGTTTACACTTTATGCTAAACAGTTAAATAACTGTTGCAACAAGCTGCATAATTCATTAAAGGTTTAATGAACTATGATCTTAATTGTTTTTATTTTTAGTTAGCATATAGCTGAAATCTAATGACGGTTATATAATAGCAGCTGCATTCTAGTGCGATAAGCTGTATGTTTTATATTCAATTAATGTATGATTTGATTAGTCGACTAATCGTAAAAAATAATCAGTGATTAGTCGACTATAAAAATAATCGTTTGTGGCAGCCCTATCAAAAAGAACAATCACGCTAATGGTACAAGCTATAAGACCATCTCCACACAGCTTGAGGTTTCTGTGGATACAGCTGCAAATATTTTTAAGATGTTCACAATCCATAGGACCATAGCCAACATCCCTGGATGCAGCCTCAACCCCAGATCCAAAACTGGAGCTTATCAGTTATCAGCAAACCTGTCCAATATTGTTACAGAAAAATGTATTTTTGGGGAGAAAATTTCAGTTCATTTCTCAGATCAACTTTGAAGTTTCAACAAACCATTCAACCATACCTCAAACCTCTCCGTTTCATTTTAGATCTAGTCTAAATTGATGCCGGAACTGAGGTGGCCAGGTATATTGGAGAGCAAGAGAGCAATACTACCATCAAATAGTTCATAAAGGCCAGTGAGCAGGAAGTGATGCGATGAGCAGCTCTGTCACTCAGTGGACCTCAGTGGACAATGTTGTGTTGAAAAGTGGGTCATCATGAGGTCACTCTGCTTGCAATTGTGAACAAATATGCATACATACACAGACATATCCCACATAGATAGAAATAACTTTGTCTACTGTTTATCTTTAAAAAACAGAGGGTGTGACTAAACAAATATTCAAACAGTTCTCAGCTTCAGGGGTTAGTATTGACAACACTAAATCCTTTTGTCCTTCACTTGACACAGTACATCCTGTTAAAGTCATACTGTGCACTGAACAGCAGGCATGCAAACTCTCCAGTTCTGTGTATTCAACTTCACAGCTCAAAGTACCCATCTTATCCACAATCAATATGTTTCTTCACATCAGCAAAACCTCATGTCTTTCAACAAATTCAACAGCATTGTTGGGTAAAGTGTTACAAAACACACTACAGTAATGTGATTACTTTGGTAGCAATGTAAAGTAATGCCTTGCAGTTTAAATTCTGATTATCAGATTACAGTTACAGACGTCATAAGACTTTTGTTACTTGTATTATTTGTCTTTCTAAAAAAAAACAATATGAATGATTTGTGTACAGGCATGTAAAACAAAAATTCATGAGCTGATGTAATTTGATGACTGTGACACATTAATGCTTAATCTACTAGCAGCACAAGTGACAGTCCATACATCCATTAATCCAGCTCAGGGTCATAGTTAGCACCCATACCCCTTTAATGAGCACTGAGCAGGACATGTTACTATTTTAGCCATAGCCAGGACAGGGTCAAATCAAATCAAATTATTTATAAAGCGCTTTTTACAACTGATGTCACAAAGCAGCTTTACAGGTTTAGTAATAACACACATCAAATCATTAATCCCTAATCCCCAGTGAGCAATCCAACGGCGACAGTGGCAAGGAAAAACTCCCTCAGAGCTGGAGGAAGAAACCTTGGGAGGAACCAGACTCACATGGGGAACCCATCCTCCTCTGGCCAACTAATTCTAAGTTTGTGATAAATCATAATCATGTGATGTTGTTGTAATGTTCAGGTGAGCTGATATGGTGACAGTAGTGGAACAAGGATGATGATGATGACAGTGGTAGCAATGATAACGGCCAGAAAGTCCATATGAACTCCAATGTGGGCAGTAGAGTAGCGTATCTGAAGCAGGTCACAGTCAGTGTGACCAGGATGCCAAACAATCACTGGATGCCCACACACTCATAGCAGGGCAATTTAGACTAATCAGTTCACCTGATCTCCTTGTTCTTTTACTGTCGGAGGAAACTGGAGACCCCAGAGGAAACCCACGCAGACATGGGGAATCGAACCCAAGATCCCAGCCCAGAGGAGAACATGATAAGCACCAACGCACTCGTATTCACTGCCAGTAAAGAAAAAATCCACTTAATAATTGCCACTTAATAATTGTCACATTGAGGCAGCTGTTTTTCAAGCAAATACTTAATAGATGATGAAATATAGAAGTTACAGGTATTACTGATGAATATTAAAGCATGTCATAACTTGATAATAAGCATTTCTAAGTCACAACTCTTTGAAACAAAAATAATTTTACCTTGTCCCTATTTTAAATGTCCCTTTTGGTTGTGATTTACATTGTTCTGAGTGTCAGTGTGACCTTTAAAGAGAAATAAAAATGTTTCAGACCAGGTCCGGTAACCCTGTTACTTACAAAACTATTACAAATTGATATATTATATGTTGGAATCAATCTCTTCAAATGTACATTGAATGTATATTTAACATATTTACTGTATATAGCATGTAACTCACCATAATTGGTACGGGATAGTGTGTAACATTGCTTGTACTGAACCATCACAGGGGTGATACTTCTTGCCATTTCTTTACAGATATGTTTACATTTACCCTTGCAGGACAAAATATTTAGCTATGCAATACTTTCAATTCCCTGTCCAGGCAAACACACCACCATATATAACATTTTATCTGTTCTAGATAAGAACATTTCCAAATCCAAAAATGAAATAATACAAAGAGTTTAGTAATAGTTTTGCCCTCAGTGTTGCTTTCTAAGGGCTAAACAAGTCCAGTGCTTAGTCAAAGAGATGCATGTCATCTCCAAAGTCCTCCATCTTCCCTTCCATCAACATTACCAGGCTTCAGATGCATTATAATGTCCTAATGTTTGCTATTGACATTTTACTAATTGATGTATATGACAATAAAACAATCCTTTCCTCCTTCTCATTTCCGATACAAGTGTCCTGAGTAAGACTGAGTTGCTGTATATTATGAGAGCTTTAGAGCCATAGCTTTTTTTGAATTGGCAGCTCCAGATAATGCATCACCAAACACTGGTTTTATCAAACCTATTATCATTCATCAGAGAGTAACGGACCTCCTTTTTTTTATTAAGAAAAATAAAGTAGCATTCATTTTCATGAGAAGTCCTTGGAGTCGTCTAATTGATGCTGTCAGGATTGAAGAACAAAACTTTAGCTAGCATGACTCACAGACAGGAAGCTCAAAATGGAAGCAGATTAAATGCAATTTTCTATTCTGCCAGAGCCAGCCGGGGCCTCATGCTGAGCTTCTTTCTCTTCATCTGCCGGTTGCTGCAATTCAGCGTCTCGTTCGACCTTGAGCTCGTCGTCTTTCTACTGCAGGCTCGGAGGGGGTCGGAGATGTGCTTTGCCTCAGGTGGGCTGTGATTGTGCCAGCTGCTGGCTTGATGAGTACCTTAGAGGGGGCTGGTCACTCTGACCCATTCTGCTTGACCAGGTCGAATGACCTCTGGGATTCTGAGAAAGTTCCTGCTACAGTTTGGCACCGTGGTAGTGTAGAACATTAAAGAGACAGCTGGATATGTCACACAACGGAAAGGTTAAGAATGAATATTAGAGGTAGCTAAGCTGGGTGTGCCATTTCCTAGCCATCCTTGTAGATTCTTTGACAACTGCCTGACAATTCTGGTGTATTTTATCTTTGCAAATTCAGTCTGCACACTTCAAACAGGCAGTTTCAACATCATTTACAGTTAAATGTTAAAGAATAAAAATGTGCATAGTAGTAGCTGCAAGTGACCATTACCATGCTGCGAAGCCTTCAGGATGTCTACACCTGTCAAGTTGTGCAACAGATCAAATTGCAAACAAACCCTGGACCTTCTCTTGTGGCATTGCAATGCGACATGATGTATCAAAAATAGAAATGTGGTGTTAATCAAAAATGGCATGTTGAATCATGCTGCAATATTCACAGCTTTATACCTCCTAGCGGAAGCTTGGCACTGGGCATGGTGACCTTAGGTTCATGTGCAGCTGCTCCAGAGTGCCATATTCTATTGGTAAAGTGTAAAAATGAATGTCAGGAATGGGTGCATCCAATTAGCAGAATTCAATAATTAGAAAGTGCGTCTTAATACTTTTTGAAATACAGTGTATATGTTCCCTTATATTAATTAGAAATAGGTACTGCCTAACACAAATTCAAGCCTAAATATTCTCAAATATCATTAAAAGATGCTGTCACCCCCCTGCAGAAAGAGAGCATCTGCTTCTAGCTGCTAGGAGAGGATTCCCAATTCTTTTACATGTCTTACAGATTGGAGTTGAGCAAAGCCATATGGACCTGCCATACGTGTCCTCCACCCCTACCACTAAAACACAATCACCAAGGCTGCTCTAACAGCACGGCTTTTAAAGTGCACTGAACTTGATTTAAGCCTGATTCTGAATTATAAAAATGATTGGCTGCCTAGTCTTAATTATTTAGTAAGAGACATGACATCTTTATGGACAGTCATTCCAGACATCTCCCATGCTAAATTAAAGATTTAACAAGTTCCTTGAAAGCTTGAAAAGAAGCTGACAAGCTGCTTTGCATGCATTGACCTGAAGGCCATAAGCTTTTGTCTGTGTGAATACACATTTCTACACCCTTACAAAAAATAACATCTTACAACCATCATGGTAGTGTCCAAAAAAACATTGTTCGGTAAAATCAAAAGGAAAATTTACCAGTGGCAAAAATGTATATTTTATGGACATAGTTTGGTGGTGGTATGATGGTACTTTTTTGTAAAATAAACTTTTTGTCCAGATACAAACTTAAAATGTTATAGATTGTCAAAGTTGACAAAAAGAAGAATATGTTCAGAGCTATTAAGAGTAGAAGACAACGAAAAATTATCCCAACACCTACACCATACTCAGCTGTCAATGTGTCTTAAGATGTCTTAAGAGGCTTACATGGCATGTCATAAGATGTCTTGAGACATTTGCTCATATCAAGATGTCTTGAGACATCTTAAGATGTATGAGTCAAGACACTGTATTTATCTTGAGACATGAAAGGCTATGTCTTAAGACATGCAAATAATTATTTTGTGTGACTTAAGACAAGGCACGACTTACGACATCAATTTGTCTTAAGACGTAGAGATGTTGTGTCTTAAGAGATTTCAGTTGAAACCAAAGAGCGGTCACTTACTTACACCATGTCCTGTGGTATGGGTGTGATATTACTGTGGTACCAAACTATGAACTATTACCACCACGTGCCTAAAGTAAATATAACTGGTATATCCTCATGAAAATGTGTTATTTTGTATTTTTATTTTTATTTATTTATTTATTTTTGTAGATGCTACATCCGTACAACATTTTATTCGCGCCTTCAGTGTGACTTCGGTGCAGAGTCAGACACTGCATATAAGTGTTAGTGCTGTTGTACGGATTCTGACAGCATAGAACCGAATCACATTCAAACTCAGCATGAGGACCAACATTTACCAACGGACACCAGTAGCTTCATTTAGCACAGGTGAGATATTTAATGAAGTTTATTTATCTTAAATGATTGTTTGTACATGTTTAAAGTGTTTATGTTGGGCTAAGCTGCTGATTTATGTATTGTATTATTTTACAGCCTTATCTTAGCTGTTTATACAAACAATTTGGCTAAAAATGCTAGATAAACAACTGGCTAATGTCAGCGAGCTTAGGAAAAGGCTTTTAAATTGAACTCTTTTTATTTCCATAACCAGCACACTGCTACATCTTTGTTGTAAAATAATAATTTTCTAATAATGTTAAAGAATTATATTTGATGTTCTTTAGGCAAAAAGCTCAGCTAACAATGCTAGCTAGCTAGCTACCATTAGCAAGCTAAGCTCCCAAGCTTGGCAAAATGCTGGTTATTTTAACTCATTTTGCTTTCTAACTGCTATGTATTTGTGTAAAATAAAATTAAAAATCTTATGATGTTAAAGAATGGTGTTTGGTGTTCAGTACAGACTTACAGATTTAAAAAAAATTATTCCAGGTCCACCTTAAATGGTACAGCAGTTATAGGCTGACACTTCAGTGTAGTGTTTCTAAGCTAAATCTTAAATGCATTAGCTAAAAAACAGAATAAACCATTTGAAACACCGAGATAGTACAGGAGTCGTTTAAATACATGTCAATGAAATTTAAGGTTAGGTGGCTTGTTACTTAGTGAGAGTGAGAAACTAAAGAGTAAGCCCAGACACATATTGTATGTAACTGTGCTTGACAATCTGGTACAATCTGGTGTCAGATTATTTTACATGGTAAGTAAAAATGCTACTGTAAAAATGCATGTACTGAGTGAAAATAAAACTAATACTGAATATTATGTTATGAAGGTGCCTTAGTAAGATGAGGTATGAAATTAAGCATCAACACCAATCTGTGAAAGTTAACTGTATTCTTTAGTAGTTTTATAATTAATCATGTCATTCTGTTGGCAGATATTTTACTGAATATGTAATATATCATTTAATGTAATTGTGAGACTTAATTTAAATTATTATTAATTTGTTCCTCACATGAACTCAGCAGTGCTTCTGTAGCACATGATTGTTACTATTTTTGCTTCATGCAAAAGGTATTAAGTCAATAAGGTGTCCACCATGTTCACTTATAGTAGTCAAAAGCATTTCCATCAGTAAAAAAATTAACAAATCATAAAATTTAATTGCTAAATGACAGGTAATAATTTGTAAATTATTTCTTACTGTGTTCAAAAGAGAGTCTCTAAAATTAAATGTTAATGCTATTATAATATTAAAAATAAAAATAAAACAATTTTAAAATCAATCCTAAAACGAACTGGAAGCCATTGAAGTGAGGCTAAAACCGGTGTAATGTGCTCACATTTTTTGGCACCAACTAAAAGTCGAGTAGCAGCATTTTGTACCAACTGTAGTCAGGTGAGTAGTGTCTGGTTCAGCCCAACATAAAGTGCAGTGCAATAGTCTAAGCAAGTAGTGATAAAAGCATGGATTCAAATCTCAAAGTGGTGCCGTACCTTGGCTAGTTGTCTTAATTGAAAAAAGCTGGACTTGACTACTGACTTGATTTGAGCATCAAGTTTAAGATTACTGTCCAATTTTACACCCAGATTTGTTGCAGTCAGTGTCAAATGTTGACTCATAGGACCCAGATCAACATTAACTTTGGAGGTGTCATTGGGCCCAAACAACAT
>BRDA01052071.1:10433-33670 GCA_036984385.1 Crenuchus spilurus | reverse complement strand
TATATAATATTAAGAATGTGTAGAGTGACTGTGCATACAATTTTACACCATTGCTTTAGATTGCATGTGATGTCAAAATAATAAAATCAGTCAATTGTAAGTATATTGCAAGTATATATATACTTTTATATTCTGCATATATTTCATGTCCATGGACAGCTACTTTCTATATTCATAATACATTTTATACTGCAATGTATGCAATACAACTGTTAACAATTTTTTTTACAAACATTTTGCTAAATGCACTTTATATATACATAATTTATATTGTAATTCATACTTCTTCTTGGAGAATGTCATGCTAAATGTCATTGCACACAGGTACAACAACATTAAATGTTCTATTCTAAAAAAACAAGCACAAATGGAAAATGTCCAAGTTCTAGTATTTTAAAATGAAATACACCAGTGCATCTCCAAAAATCTGTATATTATTAAAAAAGGTTCATATTTAATCTTTAATTTAATTTAATCAATATTTAAACTCTTTTTGTTTTATGCCGATACTGTTTGAAAAGTAATTGGCTCAAACTGCAAATGAAATATTCTAATCATTTGAGATTTGGAATTTCTGGTGTTTCTGAGCCATAAGCCATATTGATCAACATTTAAACATGAAATATGTCACTTTACACAAAGTAAATATAAACTATTTTACAATTTATATTTTTGAATTAAATTAAGAAAAACTTTTAAATAACTTTTTTTTTACTTTTTAACAAGAATGTGGCACTGTACACTCTAAACAGTTAAATTGTAGTGAAACTTGCTTCAACTTTTAATGTCAGTAGAGTATAAAACCAATTACTTCTGATAACATTGAATTAATTTGAAGATAAGCAAATCTGCAATAAATAAATAAATAAATACAATAAAGAGTCCACTCCAAACACATAGCCCAATCTCCAGATCTCCTTTGAAAACTTCTGGAAGATTAAAATGAAGAAGGATCAGACCATATAGCCACAACTAGACACAGGCCATTAAACAAACCAGAACTGCTTGTATTTTTGCCATAAGGTCTCCCAACAGTAAACATCTGGTGGAGAGCATAAACAAATCTGATTTATGTATGTGTGTGTGTGTGTGTGTGTGTGTGTGTATTTATATATGTATGTATGTATGTGTATATTTTAGTGTAGATTTTGTATACAATATTTTCTGTAAATACATACTCTGAATGAGAATATTTTATTTGGAATTTCCTAAAAATGTTGTCAGTAGATTATAAAAGAACACAAACTTAAAAAGTGTCAATCCCAGAGTTACAAAGACTAAAAGTAGAAACTGACCATTTGAAGTGGACTCTTCATTTTATCCCAAGCTGTATATTATTTGTGCTTTCATTTATTTCTGACTGTGCTGTAAAGGTATATTTCTGTCCACCACTATACAGTATATGAATTTCTAAACAAATGCTTCACCATAAACATCACTGTAAGTAGGTGTCATCCAAAATCTCCAGTGCAAAAATATAAGAAACAGCTTCCACCACTGAACATGTCTAGGCTGATCTACTACACTTGGGCTTACAAACTTGCACTACTACTTTCTCTGTCAACCATTCCTTTAAGTTATCCAATAGTGTATCTTAAATATTCAATACATTTGTTTTTCCAGTTCTGAACTTCTATAAATGTCTACATGTGTGTTGGGATATAAAATATGATTAATGTTGCTGTGTTTGTGTTACAGAATAGACCTAGCTGAGTCCTTAGGGCTTAGCCAGCTTCAGGTCAAAACGTGGTACCAAAACAGAAGAATGAAATGGAAGAAAATTGTAAGTTTTATCTATAACTGTTTCAGTCCTGTAATTAATCATGAAAATAATTATTTTTTATCTAAAGTCAAAAGGTGGCTGGTAAAACTTTGACATTAGTCAAATTTTGATGGGCATTAATATAGTAATAATTAAAGTTGTACTGAAGTATATCAATGAGTAAAGTAATGCACTGTAAGTTATACTGAAATATATCAGTGAGTAAAGTCATGTACTGTAACTTGGACTGAAGTATATCAGTGAGTAAAGAAATGTACTGTAACTTGTACTAAAGTACATCGGTGAGTAAAAAAAATTACTGTAACTTGTACTAAAGTACATTGGTGAGTAAAGTAATGTACTGTAACTTGTACTGAAGTATATCGGTGAGTAAAGTAATGTACTATAACTTGTACTAAAGTACATCGGTGAGTAAAGTAATGTACTGTAACTTGTACTGAAGTATTTTACTGAGTAATGTACTGTAACTTGTACTGAAGAATTTTAGTGAGTAATGTACTGTAACTTGTACTGAAGTATAACAGTGAATAAAGTAATGTACTGTAACTTGTACTGAAATATATCAGTGAGTAAAGTAATGTACTGTAACTTGTACTGAAGTATATCAGTGAGTAAAGTAATGTACTGTAACTTGTACTGAAGTATTTTAGTGAGTAATGTACTGTAACTTGTACTGAAGTATTTTAGTGAATAATGTACTGTAACTTGTACTGAAGTATATCAGTGAGTAAAGTAATGTACTGTAACTTGTACTGAAGTATATCAGTGAGTAATGTACTGTAACTTGTACTGAAGTATATCAGTGAGTAAAGTAATGTACTGTAAGTTGTAGCGAAGTATATCAGCAAGTAAAGTAATGTATTGTAACTTGTACTGAAGTATATCAGTGAGTAAAGTAATGTACTGTAACTTGTACTGAAGTATTTTAGTGAGTAATGTACTGTAACTTGTACTGAAGTATATCAGTGAGTAAAGTAATGGACTGTAAGTTGTACTGAAGTATATCAGCAAGTAAAGTAATGTATTGTAAGTTGTACTGAAGTATATCAGCAAGTAAAGTAATGTAACTTGTACTGAAGTATATCAGTGAGTAATGTACTGTAACTTGTACTGAAGTATATCAGTGAGTAATGGACTGTAACTTGTACTGAAGTATATCAGTGAGTAAAGTAATGTACTGTAACTTGTACTGAAGTATATCAGTGAGTAAAGTAATGTACTGTAACTTGTACTGAAGTATATCAGTGAGTAAAGTAATGTAGTGTAACTTGTACTGCAGTATATCAGTGAATAAAGTAGTGTACTGTAACTTGTACTGAAATATATCAGTGAGTAAAGTAATGTAATGTAACTTGTACTGAAGTATATCAGTGAGTAAAGTAATGTACTTTAAAATTGTACCTGCAAAATGTACCTTAAGTAAAGTACTTTCTCTGCTAATTGTAGGTTTTACAAGGGGGAGGTCTAGAATCTCCGACTAAACCCAAAGGGCGGCCAAAGAAAAACTCAATCCCATCCAGTGAGCAGATTCTGGAGCAGGAGAGGACGGGAGATGCCTCCTCATCACAGTCTGACACCAACCAAGAGGAATAAATCCCACCCATGTGATTATACTGGCGCTTTTCGGGACGTACAGACTCAGATTGTTCCTGAACGAAGCTGATATTTGGGCACTTACGGACAAATCCAAACACAACGAGGTCCTGATTTTATACTACCTACTCTTGGTTCTGTTTTTTTAACTCTGAGAAAAAGAACAAGTCGTATGGCTTTATCTGAGGACTCATTCAGAGCAGAACTTCAGTGAAATGATGCTTTATCTCTGTTGTTCTCTTTCTATTGGAGAATGTCATTCACAGTGATTTTGCTCTGCAGTTGCTGTGCTTCCTGGTTTAACTATGTCTGAATAATATGAAAACAAAATTAAATGTTCTTTTTACAAAGATAATTGATTATTATTCAATTAACCACTTACTCAACTTAATTATGCCTGTGGCACAGAAACAATTTATTGAGTTATATTAATAGACTATCAAGTAAAAAAAAACATCACCAACAACATTCATTCTTCTGAAGACTTTTAGGTTCAAATTAATTAATTAATTTCCTACCAATTAAAAAGTATATTCTGATTTATTGACAAAATTGAATCAAACTGCTCTGAGATTTACTAAATAGTAAAATTTGACTAAATAGTAAAATCAACATTATTTAAGGGGCATTTGCATGCAGTGTTAAACAATTTAAACTTTCAGGTGTGCTAACCTGAGGAGGCAAATAAACTGAAGAAATAATGAAAAGCTGAATAAGACAAACACAATGAGCAGTACAAAATATTAGAATGAAAGAATGAATAGCATGAGTACAATGAGTAGGTAAGGCAGGATGACAGAATGAGTAGTTAAACTGATGAAGCAGATTGATGGATGAATGAACAATATAAAATAATTAATGGAATGAATACCCTAAATAGAGGAATAATGATAAGGAGGAGCAAATGAGGTAGATGATTGAATGAAAATATGAATTTAGTATTTTAGATTACATGAATGAATGAATGAGTGAATGAATGAATGAATATAATCAGTACTTTGATGAAAATGAATGCATGAATGAATGAAAGAACAAGTGGGAGTAATGAATCAGATGAACAAATGAGAGGGTGAATAGGATATGAGAATGAACAGAATAAATCAATAAACAGAATAATTATCTGAATGAATGAAAGCATTCATTTGCTCAGTATTTTGAGCAGGGTGAATGTATATGCAAGATGACAAATGAAAGGATGAGAGATGAATACATGAGTTCAATGAAAAAGTGAAAGGATGCATATTATGAGCGAAGAAGGCAGATGACAAATGAAAGGATGAGTATGATGAGTAAATGAGGCAGATAACCAATGAACGGTTGGGTAAGATGAGTGAATGAGGCAGATGAGAAAGCGAAAGGATGAGCATAAGAGGGAAAAACGGCAGCTGACAAATGATAAGTCAAGTATGGTGACTGAATGGAGCAGATGACAAAGGAAAGGATGAGTATGATAAATGAATGTAGCAGATGAATGAATGAAAGTACAGTAAGGGTCAGCATTTTGAGTAGTAGTAAGATGGATGAAAGAACAAATAACACTGAATTTTTAGATTCAATTTACATTTTTTGCTAATGGAATATGACCTGTGTGTTTAACCCATTTGTGTAGTGAAACACACACACTAGTGAGCACACTAGGCTGTGAGACCATGTGCCCAAAGTGGTGGGCAGCCCTATCCATGGTGCCTGGAGAACAATCGGGGGTTAGGTGCCTTGCTCAAGGGTACTTCAGTCATGACCTTTCTGGGGACAGGACCAGTGACCTTCCGGTCACAAGACCAGATCCCTACCCAGCAGACCACAGCTGCCCCCTCTATTGTTTTCAATTCTGTTGTTCAATAGAGTTCAATATTGCTCAATATTCAATCATACTGATGTAACCAATCTGACATATTTGTATCATGTAAATTCAAAGTGAAAGTGGAAAAGAGAGATATGACATGTTCGAGTGGGATGAAAGGATGAGTATAATGAAAGGATGAGTGTGATCTTTGAGCTGTTGTTCTCCAGCATTAAACTCATCCAGACTCTGTCATTTACTCTGTCATCTGTCAGAGTTGCACCACCAGCTTCAAACACAGCATTTACGCTCAATATGTTGTTTTTTATTTACGCTGTGTTGTTTTCTTTTGGCTGCATGTGGAAATAATTCACATCAGAGACTTTGCTGGAAAAATAAAAGCTGTGAAATACATGTAGGAATGGAGGAGCAGTCTGTATTGAATGGAGGGCATTAGATTCCAATCCAATGAAATTAGGGTTTTTAGGACTAATGTTAAAAAATTATTGAGGTCAGTGTAAGCAATACATTTACACAGCATGTGCTAAAAATGTAAACAAACAATGGATTCTGTAGATGAACTAACACAACCTGCTCATGGTCTTCCCAAGTCAGTACAGATATCTCAGGTTTTTAAATATAGGCTGTTCAATTATTTTAAAAAATACATGCTAAAAGGCTTTGTAACACTACAAAAACATTATAAATGTGAAGAAGCTTTATAAAACGTAAACCAGAATTTTGCTTTGCAAGCTGACTATAAGAAGGATAAGGCTAATCTGTAATGGTGCACTAACAGTGAAGAATATTAGCAGTTAATAGCCTTATAATCAGATCACTTAACATCACAATATAAAAGAAGGAACTTCCGTTTTATTGTAGAGAATCCGGAAATATAAACGCTCTTGCGAGGAAACTTCAGAGTTACCATGGCAACGAAAACTTAACGTTTAATTAGCGTTGTTAGTAGTAGTAGCTTCTTCAGTAAGCTAGAGTGTAGTATCCACATAACCTTAGACACACTACGTCCGCCATCTTACCAACGTCTTTTTCATTTATGACGACACGCTTCCACAATAAACGTTCATTAACTGAAACTCTCACCCGATGCATTTTAGGCATCATTTGTTTACTTTTGTAGCTTCCTTTTTGTCAACAGACGACGCTCTGATTTTCTCCCATAATGCATTGCATTATTTATAGTTTATCTGATATTTGCTCAGTAACTAGCAACTGCATGAGGTGTTAATCATGTACACATTCTGCAGTGTCCAATACAGTGATCCAGATTTCCATTCAGGAGACTCCTCTGCACTGGAGCTTGAATTTATCATGACAAATAGACCTTAAAGTTTTCATAACTGTTCAAATGCTTATTAGTGTTGTTGGCCTGTGTGTGTGTGTGTGTGTGTGTCTGTGTGTGTGTGTGTGTGTGTGTGTGTGTGTGCGTGCGTGCGTGCGTGCGTGCGTGTGTGCCTTCAGCGAGATACAGTTACGCATGCGCAGAAACTACTACTACGATTATTAATAAATTGGCTTGAAAAAGCCAATTTACCAATTTACTGTTATTATTATTATTATTATTATTATTATTATTATTATTATTATTATTATTATTATTACACATTAATATGTGGAGGAAATGGTGCCACGTCAATAAATAAATACATGTTTATTTTCTTAACAATTCCTAATTAAAATTTTTTAAACAAAACTATTCTGATTCAAACAGTTTGAAAATCTAAAATTTAAACAAAGGCTTGTTAACAGTGATAACCTAAAAATGTTTTTTAAATGTTTCTAAAATGTTTCCTAACCATACTGTTTTAAAATCGACAATGTAAAGTTTACAAGCGGTCTGTTCTTTTAGATGCTTTTTGAACAAAAACCCCTGCGCAGAAAGTATACTTAGCCCACAAATCTGAGATTTAATGTCTAATTTGTACATTTTTATTTAATCTGCAGGGAAAACTGTTAATGTAAATATTACATCAAAATAAATATTTTTACCAAAATGTTTAATAACTTATGTACAAATTATTTAAATTTAAAATGAGTTTGTATTACTTAAAAAGTAACCCAATCAATTTTCACCCGTTTAAATGCAGTTTTAACACATTTAAAAGACATATGTCGGTTTATAAACTTTTTTTTCTTAATCAATCAGTATCAATAAAGCTTAAAACTAAGGAAAAAAATTATAATAAAAGTCTGCAGCTTTCCAGGATCTGACTTTAATATAGATATTTGTAGTAATTGCGCAATAATGTCACTCTGACTGAAGCTCTTTAAGGATTGCCTTGCCACATACACATAGTAATGACCCCAATTTCCAATAACCCCCCAACACCAGACTGCACTGAACTGAAGACGCAGAGAAACGAATACAGGGAAGTAACTGGACTTTTACAGCTCAGCTGAAGAGCAGGGACACTGCAGTCAGTTTTAGTACCAGCACAAATTAATCAGCTTCTATCAGCAGCTTCACTGGGTAGAAGTGGAGTGTCTGATAGAAGAACTACTTTAAGGTTGATAAACAAATTGTTTTTTCCTGTCCTCTTTATCTTAAAATCTAATAATGATACAGTATATACAGAACTGTAAAAAAGTTAATGGTTAATATTTGTTGTTGAATTAAATGTCAGATTACATTTGTTAAAAATTGCAGTGTATAATAATATAATAATAATAATAATAATAATAATAATAATAATAATAATAATAATAATAATAATAATAATAATAATAATGTTTGACGTCACTATTATTAATATCACGTATTATAATACATATTTTAACCCTGTAAAGCTGTTTTGTGACATCAGTTGTAAAAAGCGCTTTATAAATAAATTTGATTTAATATTTTAATTATTAATACTAAAAACATTTTTTTAGACATGATTGTCATTGTAAATAAGTGTTAAATAAGCGTGTTACACGCTCATTGTTAGTAATAAGAATAAGACTGATTGCTGTAAAGGTTGTTTTAGGTTTTGTAGAATCTTGTTCTCGGTGCTACACACAGTTGAGTTCAGCGGAGCGGTCAGAAGCTGCTCTAAGCTCTGCGGTTCTTCTGACTCCACGGTGATGAAGTTAGCAGAGCTCAGAAATGGTCTTCTGTGATTGGCTGACAGGTGTGTGTTTGTTCCCTATGACTGGAAACGTTAATGAAGTAGAGTTTAACCACCGCTCTGTATCAATGAGTTCATGCGCCTTTAGTTCACAAGTCTTTCCCGTCCTTCAGTAACACAGAACTGAACACACACACACACACGAACACACACAAAATAATAACACTAAAATGCATATGTACATATGTGTGTATATAAATACTTTATATATATATATATTTACACACGTACACACAGACTCACATACACGTATATACAAATTAACATACACACATACACTTATGTTATTATTATTATTATTATTATTATTATTAGTAGTAGTAGTAGTAGTAGTAGTAGTAGTAGTAGTATCATGTACAGTAACACTGGTTATTTACTCTGCATTCGTTGCATTTTAATTTTAAATCACATTGGTTTTTAGGGTTGTGTATACATTTTCAGAATTAAACACTCTTATTTTCTTTTAAAATGTCCAAAGTTTGAACAAAATTAACAAAGCATCGAAATAAACTTCAGCTTTACATGACATATTGCACATTTATAACATCATATCATGTGGAGATCTGAATATAAATGTGCTCTGCATTAATCACGTGCCATAACAACTTTATTACAGTGAGAATGTAATAAATATTTATAAATACAGAGTTTTTCTACCACTCACTAATAATCTAATAATCGTATGTATGGGAATTGATTATTATTATTATTATTATTATTATTATTATTATTATTATTATTATTATTATTATTATTAAAAGTCAGTACTGTAGTATTGTTTTTAATGAACTGTATGATTTATTTACATTTTGCCATTTATGAATGCATATACAGATATGTGAAAATGTTAGTGCCCCCCATTAATCTCTATGGTTTATTGATTTTGTAATTGGAAATAAATGAGAACAAACTTCTTACATACAATACATACTTTATACCGAATAATTATATGTGACCCCGCCAGGGAAAACTAGGCCAAAGTCACTGGGCAACTTATTGAGATATCGTGTCAATATTGTGTCACTTACATTAGCGACAAAACTTAGCCACTCAGTATTATTGCTGTAAATGAAAGATAACAGTCTCAGATGTCTATCAGAGTACATATTTTGATCAAAAACAAAACTTAAATTCATAAAAAAGTTGTTTAGAAAAAAAAAAAAATTTTTTGAAAAAAAAAGAATGACTTTGACCTGGTTTTCCCTGGCGGGGTCACATATCCTTAACTTGTACGGAATTTAACATTTTGGGCAAAATAAAATGCGCGCGAATTTCATGACACAATGTGTTCAATTAAAAAAAATAAATAGAAATGGTCAGTAAAATGTTCCCAAGATGGTGAACTTATCTTAAAACATGGGCTACCATGATTATTATATAGAGGTTAGGGTTAAGCTAAGACATATCTTGTAGTAGATCTCAGTGCACTCTTAATCTGTCCATGTCACAGATCTGGTTAGATATGAAACTGCTTGTGCTTGCTGGTCATCGTTCAGTAGAGGAATGGTGGAAGGAAGAGAGACTGCTGAGATGCTGCTGATAACTCTGATAGCTTTAAGCTCCCCGAGACCACAGGGAGGTCCTTTCGGCTTGAAGTGTTTCTTCATGACACTTAATACAGAGATTGGGCAATAACAACAGGGGAGAGCTCTGCAGCTTTCTCCTCCCTCAGAGATCTCCTTTAAAAATGTATTATGGTGAAAACGGTCAAACCATGAGATTAATAAGGGCCTACAAACTCTAACAACACTGAATACAATTTCTGTAACAGTAATATACAATTAATACATAACACAAAATTTCTTTCCAGGAACAAAAATGATAAAATCCTTTACAGAATTGGGATAAATCAATCAATTTCGGTTAACTCCAACCTGTATAATTAGCAGTACTAATATATATTTTTACTGGTGCAGTGGAACCTCGGTTATCGTTTACCCTGGTTATGGTACAATTCGGTTATCCTCATATTTTCGAGGGAAATTTTGTCCCAGGTATGGTTCATTCACCCAGTTTTCCTGCCCATTTCACTGCCTACTAATTTTGCAAAACAAAGCATCCACACACGGGTTAATTACTTACCCACACGTTTTTGTTGCACCTTTTGCCTCTTGAAATTTATTTTTGTCAATATTTTGGAGTGTCTGGAACAGATGAATTGGATTTACATTATTTATTATAGGAAATACTGCTTCAGTTATGGTTCGTTTTGGTTATCATCAGGCACTTTAGAACAGATTATGAGTCAGGTTCCATTGTATAATGGTTTTTTCCTTGTATAGCATTGGGCCGCAGTAACTTGATGGTTACCACATTCACCTCTCAGAACTGGGGTCTCTGGTATGAATCTCCAACTGGATGGAGTTTCTATATAATCCCCGTATGTTCCTGGTACGCTACACAGTCGTTGGTTACTGAAAAATGACCCTGGTGCCCTAGTGTGTGTTCAGTGATAGACTGGCACCAGTGACGATTTTTTTTTTATTTCAGAGGAGGAGGGGACACAACTGCTTGAGTAGGGAAGGCTTGAATATAAATTAAATTATGATTAATTATTAATCAATTTAAGTACATTATTAATACATTGTTATTAACAACTAATTAATAATTATTAGCTATTATTTATAACGTATTAATAAGAACTATCAATAGTTAATATTTATAATAAAATAATACAAGTTAAATTAATATTATTATAAACTATTAAGGAATGATTAAATATTCATAAATTATTACATTGAACATTTAATAAAACTTTTTCAGTTCACTGTGTTTTCGAGTTCTTTACTGTTGTTACTTTTAAGTTCACTGTTACCTTTGCAGTTTGACTGGTTGTAAAGCATGAAGTACAAAATTATCACCCAATTCTGTGTTTCACCTTGTTAGTCAACTTCACTCCAACTCATTACCACCAATGTTACACTTATTATTGTAATGCATAGCCAATAGACCTCACATAAAATTATACCTAATTTCTGACTTAAATTAAGCAGCTCACACAGGTCAATTTGACCCAAAGACCACAGAAGGGTTAACTATTAACATTTCAACATAATCACCTCATCCACAGCTTCCAAACACAGACAGATTCAGATGTCCAACCTGTTAACAACTTACAGTAGCAGGTGAACATAAACTCCTGGCCAACTAACTTGCAAAACTCACACAGATGTAGTGACAGCAGGGATGGCCAATCACACATTAGCAAGAAATGGTAGAGCCAATTGTTGAGCTTGTGGGTGAAGTAAAGGGAAACATGCTTTGGTTTTCCGCTGGGTCCTAGTGCCTGACATGTATCAATTAATAATAGTGTAACACTGATTTTGGAACAGTGTTCCAGAAAAATTCGGTAAAATTGCAGGGGACCAAAACTGCCTTTGAAAAAGGGCAGGGGACATGTTGTTGTACACTGCAACCATATATTTTATGATGAATGTTTGGCAACCACACCTGCCTGTATTTTACTGTACATTTTAGATATTTTATTTCAATGTGGCTGTTTGATGGTTCTGTAGGTCTTGATGATCTTCACTGAATTGATCTTGCAGGTGCAGAAACGCTGAGCTCTTTTGGTAAAGCCTGTAAAAAAATAAATGCCTGCTTTGTGTTCGGCACTGAATGGAAGTCATCATGGAGGAGGAACCCTTAATGCACCTTCAGCCAGGAAAACACTGTCAGCTGGAGCATCAAACCTGTTTAGAAGAAACTCCAGACTAGACTAATCAGCCATAGCCAGAGGGCCACAGGAATTAAAGGTTAAAGGGGATGTTCACCTTCTTTAACATTTGTGAAGCATTCACCCGTCCATGTACCCTAACTGATCTGTCCATGTCAATTTCCTGAAAAAAACATTTTAACCCTTTCAGGCATGGTGGTCACTACAATGGACAGCTAAATATATGTAATAAATGCTTTGGTTTTAATAGTTCTGTGACAGTCTCTTTCACCAAAAACACACCAAACTCAAACTCACACCACACCATCTGGTGGCCAGTAATTCCTAGTGCAACAAAACACATGGAAAACAAAAATGACGGATGTAAGGTTAGGATCTGCTCCTACTTCCGAGACTTCTGTAAAAGCCTCCTGAAAAATCCAGACTGCTGCAATTAGAAACTTAAACCCAGTCAGGGGATCAGTGGTTCAAGCTCTGCTTTTTCATTTTGCAGCCATGGCCTAAAGATTAGAGAAGTGGGCTTGGAGTGGAAGAGTTGTTGGTTTGATCCCCTGAACAATATGAAATGGCTCATGTGCCCTTGAGCAAGGCACCAAACCTTCAACTGCTGCCCAAGTGCTGTGGGAAGGGCTGCACACTGCTCACTGACCTGTTCACTCTCAAAAATTCCACTCAAATATCTCAAATTCCTCTGTCTGTACAGCAGATTGATCAATGAGTGTGCACTTTCATTTTCACTTTCACTTTCCAAAAAATAATTCTTACATTTGAGCACAAAAAGGAACAAATAATTCTTGTGTTGTTCAAAAAATATTTGTTAAAATTACACATTCTAGAAATATTTCAATTCCCAAAAATAGATTTTTTTTAAATAGACGGCTGACCCCAGCATTACTAATAGGAGCATTACTATGAGGTTTCTTTTGGTTAGAACAATTTAAAGGTCAATAAACTTAAGATGAATACTTTAAAGTTTCTTTAAGGTAATTACAAATTATATAAACTTAGTTTATAAGTTATTTTAGGCAAACATTTTGTATTTGGTGGGGTTTTGAAAAGAAGATGTGTTGTGAGCTAGTTTGAAGAACAATGTTGATCTCCAGATGTTCCCCTCAATGCTTCTCAACCATCAGCAGTTCACTTCATTTAACATTTATTTAGGTATATAGGTATATATAACATTTATTTTTGGTTTAAGTATTTAACCAAACTAGGTACTAGATGATATAGTAGTGCATCTCCAAAAATGTGTATATCAGGAAAAGTTATTTCTATTCATAATTTAATTTTATAGTCATATTTTATATACATTACATGTAAAGTGATATATTTCAAGCCTTTTATGCATTTAGCTCATGAAAATCAGAAGTCAGGTTGAGTGGAGTCAAGAACTTCAAATACCTCCATTACAAAACAATCTGAAACAGATATGTTCACAACTTAAAGCAGGCTGAAGATGGAACCTTGAGGAACACCACCTCAGTCACAAGAAAGTCTGACCCAGTGACTGTCCACTAGGTTTTAATTTGGAGAGTGTGAGTATTATTAATCAGTAACTATGAAACAATGTAAACTAGCTGAGTTATGCTTTAGTTACATTCATTACAATGTGAAGTAAAAGTGGAAAAAAAGCTTAATTCTGGTGTAGCCTTAATATTCTATATACTCCCCCGGTTAACAAATTACTTGGTTTCACTAAACCCCTAAAGTAAAGCAGCTTAATTGAATTTTTTATGCCAAAATATAATTTGCATGAAGAAACAATTTGTCATTCATTACACCCTTTTTGAATATCTGGGTGCTCCATCTTTAACAGTGCAGAAAGACTGAATTTAGTCAGTGGACACGAGTAATTTTTTATTACAGCATATCTGCCAATGGTGTTTTATTTATAATAATAATAATAATAATAAGAAGAAGAAGAAGAAGAAGAAGAAGAAGAAGAAGAAGAAGAAAAAGAATTTTTAATTAAATTTTTTACATTTTTAATTAATAATAATAATAATAATAATAATAATAATAATAATAATAATAATAATATTATTATTATTATTATTATTATTATTATTATTATTAAAGAAACATAATTTTAGCAAGAGCCTAATAAAGTACCAGAAATCTGCAGAAAGTAGTTAAAATATTTAGCTTTCAAGTTGAAAAAACTTAATTTAGGAGATTTTCTGAACTGTCAAAAATTCTAATTTTGGCCCATATATTAATATATTATATAATATTCAGCCCAACTATCCAAAAAGAAGAGTTTATGTTTAATCCATGCTCATGGATGTTCCGCTGAAGTTATAAATGTTTTTGGAGCTAGTACAATTACTGGATGATGGCGTTAATTGGCTCTACATTGTGCTAGGTGACTTTTCCAGCTTTTCACTTGGTGGTCTTTTGTAGCAGTTCTACTGGATGATTGTGTGAATGGTTGAGGGAGGAGCTTTCATGCACATCTGCCGCCCCCACAGACTCCCTCTGTCTCAGGCAAACGGCAGAGTCATTCGTCAGTACTCACCCATGTCCGAGTCCTGGTCATTATGCAGATTAAAGACAGGTGCAGCCACACTTCCACAAAGGAGGCCATGACAGACATCTAGAATGGGTTCAGCAGCTTCCATTACCTGTTTTCACCAGCACTCCTAAAGCTGTGGCATATATTTCTAACTAATAATACAAGTATGACAGAGTTAACAGAGCAGTTCATTCAAAAATCATACAATATTTGGACAAAAGTATTGGGACACCTGGTCTTTTATTGTTTATTCTGACATCAAGGCCATTAAATATATCCTGCTTTTGATGGAGTAACTGTTTCTGCTGACCAGGGAAGACATTCTACTAGATTCTGAGACACTGCTCTGAGGATATGATTGCGGCAAGCATTAGTGAGGTCAGGATGTTGAAGGGGTGTGCACAAACATTTGGACATATAATGTGTTGACACATGTTTATCTCTATGATTTTTTAAAAATTAGATTCAAATGTCAGTGTGACTTACACACAACAGAATTTGACCTCCACATTTAACTCATCTGTGCAGTGAACCACACACACACTAGTGAACACACTAGGCTGTGAAAACATGTGCCAGAAGCATTGGGCAGCCTTATTCACGGGGGCAGTTTGGAGTTAGGTGCCTTATTCAAGGGCACCTGAGTCATGACATGCCTGGGAATTGAACGAGAAATCTTCTGTTCACAAGACCAGCTCCCTAAACACAAGGTCACAACTGTTGTGGTTTTATAACAACCCTTAAAGGATATGATAACTCAATAACCATATTTCACATCAGATTCAAAATCCTGATGCAAGAAATGGACCAGCCCCTCTCTACCTAAGGGCAATGGTCAGGTCTCAAGTCGCACCTCGAACCCTTCGAGCTTCCAATAAGGCTGAGCTTGACCCGCCATCCTTCAAGACAAATGGAAGACTGGCATTAAGACTCTTCTCTGTCCTGGCACTCAAGTGGTGAACAAACTCCCACTGGTTGTTCTAACAGCAGAGTCCCTCACAGTCTTCACACACAGACTGAAAAGCATCTCTTTGTGGAGCACTTAAGCAGCACTAGTTTAAACACTTATTGTAATGCTGTAAAGCTCTTATATTGTGTATAATTGTGTGTCTTTCCTTCTTTCTAGATATTAGTGATGGTTTAGTTCTAACAGTGTCTGAACTGAAGAGTAGTTTGGACTCTAATCTGTCTGTACTAGCTGAGATAATTCTCTTAATGGAGACAAAACACTGTGGTACATCACTCTGGATAAGAACATCTGCTAAATGCTGTAAAAGTAAATTTCCACAATTTTCTGCTTAGCATTAACAGAAAAGATCAGTCAAGACATGTTTGGACACTAGAACCCAATAGTCACCTAAGTAGCCCAAGATGTAAAAATATCTCAAGATAACATACATATGAGTACAATTCTGTTCTAAAACAGTTTTTAAGAGTAAACAATAGTTTGAAAGCTCCTAGCATTGACTAAATGACTTAATAAAGACTTTATGGACAAACATAAACATAAACCTTCGCAGAACCAGAGCAGGCCTGGCACACAAAGGGGAGAACACGATTAAAGGAGCTTTGATTAATCTAATGTATGTGCCAAAACTGCACATGCTGCGTATGATCCCAATTAGATTGAAACCCTACTCGGCCAGCGTGTTTCTCCAGCCAGGCTTGGCCTTTTGTTTTTGTTGGACTGTCTTTGACAACACGCTTCTTAGTCATTCAGTTCAAAAAGAAATCAAGTGATAATGTCGAGCGTATGACAGGAGAGGGATGCGGTTATTACTGTTGGACTGAGTTTAGCTGTGGTGGCGGCTTTGTAGCATGCCTGCACTGCTACGATAGTACTTTTCATTTAGGAGCATTGCAAATGGATGCGAATAACTCTCTAATCTCACTCCACCACTGGCTATACGAGGCCCACTTAACCTCTTAAAGAGTCTGGAGAGTCCAGCATCTATTCCTCACATCTAGAGCTTCATGACGTTCTTTTCTAAGATCCACACAAAAGCTGAAACTCTCTTCTGACTATTCTGAGCTGCTAATTAAATATTCTGTCATATCTTCAGTTTCAATAAGTGTTGATTACTGGTTTCAATCCTTTACTGCCGTCTGAGTCCTAAACAAATACACTCTATGTACAAACGTATGTGGACACACATTCAGCTACTTTAATTTGACACAGACGTACATATACAGGTGCTGGTCATAACATTAGAATATCATGAAAAAGTTGATTTATTTCAGTAATTCAGTTAAAAAGTGAGTTCCATTCATTACACACAGACTGATATATTTCTAATGTTTATTTCTATAAAGTTTCTATATAATATAAATGTATATTATTAATTTCAATCATTATAACTAACAACTAAAAACCCAAATTCAGTATCTCAGAAAATGAGAATATTACTTAAGACCAATACAAAAAAAGGATTTTTAGAAATGTTGGCCAAATGAAAAGTATGAAGATGAAAAGTATGTGCATGTACAGCACTCAGTGTTTAGTTGGGTTTCTTTGGCCTGGATTACTGCAGCAGTGCGGTGTGGCATGGAGTCATTCTGTGGCACTGCTCAGGTGTTATGAGAGCCCAGGTTGCTCTGATAGTGACCTTCAGTTCTTCTGAATTGTTGGGTCTGGTGTATCACATCTTCCTCTTCACAATACCACATAGATTTTCTGTGGGGTTAAGGTCAGGTCAGTTTGCTGGCCAATAAAGAACAGGGATACCATGGTCCTTAAACCAGGTACTGGTAGCTTTGGCACTGTGTGCAACTTTTTTGTGATATTGTAATTTTATGACCAGCACCTGTATACACACACAGCTTGTCTGGTCCTGTAGAGAAGTACTGCCAATAGAACAGGGCTCTCTGGAGCAGATAAACATGACACCATGTCTAATGCCAGGTGTGGGCAAGAGGGGAGTAAAGCCCCCCCAGCACTGAGCTGTGGAGTGAAACTGTGTTTTCTTGAATGATGCTGCTCCAGTACTCTTGGGATACATTGAGGATGAGGTGGTGGTGATCATCCAGCATCCTGACTTCACTTACACTTGTCGCTGAATGCAATCAAATCCTCACAGCGGTGCTCCAAAATGTTGTAGAAAGTTTAACATGGATGGTAGAGACAGTGCAAAAGCAGAATAAACTCTTTTTATAGTGTTTTCATTCTTTTTATCTTTTTTTCCCAGAAAAACACTAAGCAGGTGTCTGAATACTTTTTGTACTGTAGAACTGAGCACCCAGTTTCTGTGCTGCTGAAGGGGCGCCATCTTGTGGCAGTTGTTAGATGAATCTTCATAATGTCCCTTTGGTGCTGTGCAGCCGGAAAAAAAATATATTTCTGAATGAATGATTTCCTACATTTTTAGTGTTCTGCAGTACATTATAAGTGTGTTATTACAGTGGTGCTCGAACATTTGTGAACCCTTTAGAATTTCCTATATTTCTGCATAACATCAGAGTTTCAGACGTGTCCTAAAGGAAAAGAGAACCAGTTCACAAATATGTCATATCATTTTTTTATAAATAAATTTGACTTGACTTGACATATTGGATCATTTTCCTCAAAAAATAAATGAGTAAGTATATTTGTGTCTCATTTGTTTAACTGGGTTCTCTTTATGTACGTTTAGGACTTGTGTGAACATCTGATGATGTTTTAGGTCAAATTTATGCAGAAATATAGAACATTCTAAAGGGTTCACAAAATCTCAAGCACCACTGCATATTACAATTCACATTTTCTGATCACTGGAATGGCATTTTACAAAAATCAGCATTCTGTCTTTATTTCATGTAGTTGCTGTAGATGTGGGCATGCAGACTGCTACATATACAGTGGACTGTTAAGAGGTTAATGTTTTACAAGCTACAGTACAAGTCCATTGCTGAAGAATGGTGACTTGGTGACATTTTTATGACTCAAACATACGTCCTTATATTCGAGGGTCTCTGTTGCCTCTATGCCTCATGTATATGTTTAGGTTGACTTGCGGCCCACTGGTTGGGGCTGAACGACTGCGGAGCTTCTGGGAGGTGCTGCTCAGGCTGAGGAGGCTGAAGAATTGAGGTGATGAGGAATAAAGTCTCCACTGTTCCTCCGGTGCGCAAGCCTGTGCCAAGGTGAGGGCACTCACCCAAAGCCACCCTTTAAAGTAAATACTATTTGTATGTGTCTGAAAGCTTAACGGTTGCAGTTTATAATTTGTTCTGGCCAAAATGTTGGTGTAGCCATCAAAGAGAGGCTTATAATTTGCTTTAAAAACATTCAAGCAGACAGAGTGATCTGCATTTGGTCTTACAGTCCAAAGTAATGGCATCAAAAGGGAATCACATTGATGTTTCAAAGTTTCTGCATAATTAAAGGGTTAATTGGAGAGAAAGTGGTCATTGTAGTGGTGATAGGAACCAGATGTCTGTGGCATCTAAATCATGGAAAGTTATCACATAAAATGATTAAGAATATACTCTCTGTCTCTTGTTTGAGAAGATGTTTGTCTAAATAGTTTAAAAATTCACTCTATATGCAGGACGTTGTACGCCAAAATAGTGCCCCCTAGATTTATCGCCATTTTACCTTCAACAATCAACATTACACATAAAAACCCAAAGAAACATGTAGGTTCACTGGTGGGTTTGGATAGTAAATAAAGTAAGATATGTTTGTTCTGTTGACATGGTGATGTCTGGTTCCTATCACCACCACTGTAAGGAAATTAGTCCTTAGGTTCTCTACAGTCATCCATTTCACACTCAATGACTGTTTACATCTCAATGGCTGAATTGTGCTGAGAAAAAACATCATAAAATAATAATATTAAGTACAATTAAAAGAAACAAGTTGTAAATTGCTTTATTTATCACTATTAAATGTAATATTCCTCCACATAAGTGTTGAGTCTTCTCCTAAAGTGCAGCAAATGACTTCTCAAACTAATGGGGGGAGGCATTAGACCACATAAACAACAGCATCATTCCAGCTGTTCTCCTGCCAACACGATGCTCCTTTTTTAGCCCTCACCTCCTCCCGCCTTCCCATTTATCCTCAGTGCACAGTTTGCAGGAAACGTCGGGCCTGTGTGATTGATGTGAGATGGATGCTTCCCCGGCTTCATGGTCGAATAAAGCAAGACAGCTGTTGGGAGAAATCAAATTCCATGCAGGAGCTTGGAGAGCCTTGTTTTCTTTCCCATCGTCTTTAACGGAGCAGTTGGCTCATAGCAGACGAGTAAATAAAAGAAACATGGCCATGATGTGGCAGGAGGTCACCGGAGCCCTCATTATAGAGCAATTACTGCATGAAAGCCCCTTTCCTTTCAAAATCCAGCCCAGAGTCAACCCCACTCTTCAGAGCATTTCAGAAGTAAGACATGACAAGAGCATGGAGGATGTTCGTCTGGAGTTCAAGCCCATCGCTGTTCTGCAAAAGTGCTGTTCCTCTTGGGCTTTGCTAAAAGCTCAGATGAACACTTTATACACGCTCCCTTAAAGTGAAGATAAATCACCACGTTTGCACTGTGTTGAGATGTTTAGTAATTGATTATGTGGTTTCTGACATTTATGATATAACGTTATCTTATATTTCATTTATAATGGAAAAACAAATTAATTAAAAAAGTAAACTTTTTTACTTTTTACTCAAATGTATTTATATTCATTATATCACTTGTACAGTGACACATTTCAAGCGTTTTTATAAATGATGATCAGTGTGGTTTACAGTTCATGAGCTGGTCAGTCAGTCACAGTAATATGATGGTCAGTAGTTGTTGTTGACACTATGAGCAGCTGCTGAAAAAGTAAATCAGTATCTCCATAAAGCTGGTCAGCAGATGGAAGCATGAAGTGCTCTAAAATCTGCTGCTAGATGCTTTGTTGACTTTTTTAATTTGTAGAAGAAAGATATTACTCAAATTAATTATGACTTACATGAAGACAACCAATCAGAGGCTGTTATTTTTCCACAGCTTAAACCAGGCAAATTTCTGATCAAGCGCCTACTAAGTGCTGCAGCAAAAACTGTCCCAGAGAAACCAAATGATAAATAAAGCATTGTGAGAGCTAAGAAATGCTGTGTCTCTAAATTTTTTTTTTACAGATTAACAGGCTTTGTACAGTGTAAAAATCTGATAATATGATATCTCAAATTCTTTAAATGTAATCACCTAAAAAGAAAATAATTGTACTATTTTATAACTGCACAAACACATTTAAAAGTTCAGTGCTTATTCTTCAGATAATGTTCAATGCTGACACATAGGACTTGATATCCTAAAAAGAATATGAATTTGAAGAGCAGCTGAACTGAACACAAGACCTGGTCTACGTTCTCATCTCCAGAATTTTGCTCATGTTTAACATACATTTAGGGTTTTGTTTAATGGTGTAACATTAAAAACAGAAGCAACAAGCATGAATTCATAAAGGCTGCATTACTACTAAAGATCATAAATGATAAAATCTTGTTATTGTTTATGTAACCACAAGAAACAGAGTCTGCAGTCAGTAACAGGGCATCTAGGAAAGCCTGTCTTTATTCAGTGCTTCCCCCCAAACATAAAGTCATAACTAAGAGCATAACTATTTATTTATGTTCAGAAGAGTACTTACAAAAGTTAGAGAAATGGCTGTTTTAGCAGCACTAATGCCAGCCTTTAGCATTTCTGTGTAATTACATATTCTTATTGTTTATTTTACTGCTTCAAATCGAGATTGCGGTCAAGTGAAAGGAAGCGAGGCTCCACTGTTCCAACTCTGTGGTACAAACCCAGCCGAAAAACATTTACAAATATTTGTGTACGTTCTCATTTCATATTTGGAAACTGATCTGTGATCAGTGGAAAGCACTCCAAAACAATGGCGAAGGGCCTGAGGGGAGGCTGTGTTACACAGTCCTCTATTTACTGCCATCCACACACAGTAATCTCATAATCACTTCAGCTTCAATAAGCCGCAGTGCTGCTTTCTCTCTGCTTGGCTATCTGTACTTTCAGCTTTTCAGCAAAATGGAAACAGCAGCTCACCCACATCAAACTACAAACTTAAAGGAGACGTTCACCTACTTCTCATTCAGCACAATGTACCCATCTATGTGTGTTCAATGTCAAATATTTGTGAAGTAAAATATACTTCATACACTGAGTAAAAAATATTCTCAGTACTAAAATTCAACAACACAGACTTCTTTTTAATCTTTTATTAATGTATTTATTTTTAAGGCATTTGATGTTGACAAAGTGATGGGTAAACTGTGCCTAAATCTGAATTAACATGAACATCACCTTTAAATCAATAGTTTTAATAGTTTTATCTCTAATTTAGCTCATCAGTCAATCCAAAGTCTCTTCTTTATTTTTGTACTGGAATTTATTTCACTATTCTATACTGTCCCTCACATTTATTAGCTATGATCTTTGATTGAACCATATTTACTGTATTTGCTTAATATTGATCTTAAAGTTTTATTCTGATTTATCTATCGTTGATATTTGTGTTCTTATCAATTTCATTCTGATTTAATTGATGTATATTATTTTACTCTATTTTATTTTTCAGTCCCTGCCTTTTTCTGTACATCTTCAGGTACACTATCAAAGAGGGTCACCTTCAATGTACTCTGAGTTTAAATTAATGTTGAAGAAGTATCAGAAATATCACATAACAATGTCTATTACAGCTTATTGAACAAAACAGTGTGAGGCACATGCGAAGGATTAGATATACAGTGCTCCTTGAAAGTTTGTGAACACTTTAGAATGTTGTATATTTCTGCATAAATACGACCTAAAACATCATCAGATGTTCACACAAGTCCTAAAAGTAGATAAAGAGAACCCAGTTAAACAAATGAGACACAAATATTAGACTTGCTCATTTATTTATTGAGGAAAATGATCCAATATGACATATTTGTGAGAGACAAAAGTATGTGAACCTCTGCTTTCAGTATCTGGTGTGACCCCCCTTTACAGCAATAACTGTAACTAAACAATTCTCTGATATAATTCACAATTCATTGTTCCATCAATGATGACAAGCTGTCCTGGCCCAGATACAGCAAAACAGGACCAAACCATCATACTGCCACCACCATGTTTCACAGATGAGATAAGTGCCAGGGATCCAGGGGATGGACGCAAACGCTGGCATATAAATAAAGGTTTTAATAAAGTGAATGTAGTCAAAAGCACCAACAAACACACGATACAGAACACTATCAAAAGACAATAAGACCAGCAACAAGACATGCACACAAAGGGGATTATATACATAATGGGTAATGACAACAGGTGGAAATAATCAAGGGCGGGGCTAGACAAGACAGAACTCTTAAAAAGACAGTACATGACAAGACATGAAAGACAAAACATGACAATAAGGTTCTTATGCTGGAATGCAATGTTTTCCTTTCTCCAAACATAACACATTTCATTTAAACAAAAGTTCTGTTTTGGTCTCATCCGTCCACAAAACATTCTTCCAATAGTCTTCTGGTTTGTCCACGTGATCTTTAGCAAACTGCAGACAAGCAGCAATGTTCTATTTGGAGAACAGTGACTTTCTCCTTACAACCCTGCCATGCACACCATTGTTGTTCAGTGTTCTCCTGATGGTGGACTCATGAACATTAACATTAGCCAAAGTGAGAGAGGCCTTCAGTTGCTTAGAAGTTACACTGGGGTCCTTTGTGACCTCGCAGACTAGCAGACTAATACACACCTTGCTCTTGGAGTGATCTTTGTTGGTCGACCACTCCTGGGGAG
>BRDA01052071.1:0-10423 GCA_036984385.1 Crenuchus spilurus | reverse complement strand
TTAAAAAGACAGTACATGACAAGACATGAAAGACAAAACATGACAATAAGGTTCTTATGCTGGAATGCAATGTTTTCCTTTCTCCAAACATAACACATTTCATTTAAACAAAAGTTCTGTTTTGGTCTCATCCGTCCACAAAACATTCTTCCAATAGTCTTCTGGTTTGTCCACGTGATCTTTAGCAAACTGCAGACAAGCAGCAATGTTCTATTTGGAGAACAGTGACTTTCTCCTTACAACCCTGCCATGCACACCATTGTTGTTCAGTGTTCTCCTGATGGTGGACTCATGAACATTAACATTAGCCAATGTGAGAGAGGCCTTCAGTTGATTAGAAGTTACTCTGGGTCCTTTGTGACCTCGCTGTCTATTACACGCCTTGCTCTTGGAGTGATCTTTGTTGGTCGACACTCCTGAGGAGGTAACAATGGTCTTGAAGTTCCTCCATTTGTACACAATCTGTCTGACTGTGGATTGGTGGAGTCCAAACTCTTTAGAGATGGTTTTGTAACCTTTTGCAATCTGATGAGCATCAACAACTCTTTTTTTGAGCTCCTCAGAAATCTCATTTGTTCATGCCAGGATACACTTCTACAAACATGTGAAGAGCTGACTGTTTTCACTGTTCTTTAAATAAAACAGGGTGCCCACTCACACCTGATTGTCATCCCATTGACTGAAAACACCGGACTCTAATTTCACCTTCAAACTAACTGCTAATCCTAGAGGTTCACATGCTTTTGTCTCTCACAAATATGTCATACTGGATAATTTTCCTCAATAACTAAATGAGCAAGTCTAATATTTGTGCCTCATTAGTTTAACTGGGTTCTCTTTATCTACTTTTAGGACTTGTGTGAACATCTGATGATGTTTTAGGTCATATTTATGCAGAAATATAGAACATTGTAAAGGGTTCACAGACTTTTAAGCTACACTGTAAAGTTAGCATCATGCTAACCTAGTTACTATTAACTACATTAGTTATTTTATTTCCATATTATACAGATGAAAAAAGCAAACGTCAAACAACAAAAATGTATTTGTTTGCTATAGATGGCAACTATTGATGTTAGCTGTGGTAACATACTCTAGTCCATTTTTACAGATATCTACATTACACAGTATCAGACACACTATTAGAGATATTGATCTTTAGTCTGTTTATAGATAACAGTGTATCACACAGTGTCAGACACACATAATCAATACTATTAGAGATATTGATCTTTAGTCTGTTTATAGATAACAGTGTATCACACAGTATCAGACACACATAATCAATACTATTAGAGATATTGATCTTTAGTCTGTTTATAGATAACAATGTATCAGACAGTATCAGACACACATAATCAATACTATTAGAGATATTGATATTTAGTCTGTTTATAGATAACAGTGTATCACACAGTGTCAGACACACATAATCAATACTATTAGAGATATTGATCTTTAGTCTGTTTATAGATAACAGTGTATCACAGTATCAGACACACATAATCAATACTATTAGAGATATTGATAATTAGTCTGTATATAGATAACAGTGTATCACACAGTGTCAGACACACATAATCAATATTATTAGAGATATTGATCATTAGTCTGTTTATAGATAACAGTGTATCACACAGTGTCAGACACACATAATCAATAGTATTAGACATATTGATCTTTAGTTTGTTTATAGATAACAGTGTATCACACAGTATCAAACACACGTAATCAATACTATTAGAGATATTGATCTTTAATCTGTTTATAGATAACAGTGTATCACACAGTATCAGACACACATAATCAATACTATTAGAGATATTGATCTTTAATCTGTTTATAGATAACAGTGTATCACACAGTATCAGACACATAATCAATACTATTAGAGATATTGATCTTTAGTCTGTTTATAGCTAACAGTGTATCACAGTATCAGTCACACATAATCAATACTATTAGAGATATTGATCTTTAGTCTGTTTATAGATAACAGTGTGTCACACAGTATCAGACACATAATCAATACTGTTAGAGATATTGATCTTTAATCTGTTTATAGATAATAGTGTATCACAGTGTCAGACACATAATCAATACTATTAGAGATATTGCTCTTTAGTCTGTTTATAGATAACAGTGTATCACACAGTGTCAGACACACATAATCAATACTATTAGAGATATTGCTCTTTAGTCTGTTTATAGATAACAGTGTATCACACAGTATCAGACACACATAATCAATACTATTAGAGACGACTGATCTTTAGACTGTTTATAGATAACACTGTATCACACAGTATCAGTCACACATAATCAATACTATTAGAGATATTGATCTTTAGCCTGTTTATAGATAACAGTGTATCACACAGTATCACACAAATAATCAATACTATTAGAGATATTGATCTTTAGTCTGTTTATAGATAACAGTGTATCACACAGTATCAGACACACATAATCAATACTATTAGAGATATTGATCTTTAGTCTGTTTATAGATAACAGTGTATCACACAGTATCAGACACACAATCAATACTATTAGAGATATTGATCATTAGTCTGTTTATAGATAACAGTGTATCACACAGTGTCAGACACACATAATCAATACTTTTAGAGATATTGATCATTAGTCTGTTTATAGATAACAGTGTATCACACAGTGTCAGACACACATAATCAATACTATTAGAGATATTGATCTTTAGTCTGTTTATAGATAACAGTGTATCACACAGTATCAGACACACAATCAATACTATTAGAGATATTGATCATTAGTCTGTTTATAGATAACAGTATATAACACAGTGTCAGACACACATAATCAATACTATTAGAGATATTGATCTTTAGACTGTTTATAGATAACAGTGTATCACACAGTATCAGACACAAGTAATCAATACTATTAGAGATATTGATCATTAGTCTGTTTATAGATAACAGTATATAACACAGTGTCAGACACACATAATCAATACTATTAGAGATATTGATCTTTAGTCTGTTTATAGATAACAGCGTATCACACAGTGTCAGACACACATAATCAATACTATTAGAGATGACTGAACAAATTTGTTGGTTTAGACAATGGTGGGGGCCTCCAGGTCTGGAGGGCCAGATTTCTGAGGAATTTGGTAATCTTCCTGATCAAACACTACAACAACGTTTTAGGGCCACTCTTACAAAAATAAAAACAGTTGACTTTTAGAATAAAGTTGTAATATTTCAAGAATTTAATTTATTTTAATTTATCTTTAATTCAATTAATTAATTGGCATTAAACCCAGGAACGTCACATTATTATGGTCAAAATACAGTGGCCAAGAAGACCCTATGCGCTGCAGATTTACAAACACGCTGAAAATACAGGAAACACTTTCATCAAAATGACAACATGGGCTTTACATTTAACAAACGCACCGCAGATTAACGAAATATATACAAGTTCACAAACGTAAACAAAAGTTATGCTCTTATATTGTGTATAATTGTGTGTCTTTCTAGGTATTAGTGATGGTTTAGTTGGTCTTCAGATCTTCAGTTCCCCACCACTGGTTTAGGCAAATATTAGCACCAGGTTAACAGGGAGACTATTACTTGTTAGCTTGTAGATCCAGTCAGATCAGTTAAAGGAGGTGAATTAGGCTGGTCTTTTATGACAGATTCAGTTTGTTTTAGCTTCATAAACATTTTCAAGTATAAGTACAGTATAACTCATTCAAATGACATTAGCAAAGCTGCACTCCAACACATCCGCTCTGTACACACTAAAGCCGTATCTCCCTCCAAACACAAGATCAGCATCCAGGGAGCAATTCCTTCTCTACTTTTCACTTTCATCAGATTACACTCTCAGTAATACTGGTCCTGATTTATTCGCTTTGCTTTGAACGTCTGGATCTCCGAGAAGGTTAGTGGTTCTTCAGACCACATAAACATTAAGACTGAAGTGTTTTTTCAGGCTTTTATTGTAAACGGCCTGTAAGCATTCAGTCAGTAGAATCATTATGATGCTGCGGGTCAGAATGCGACTCTGCTGTGGTTTTGCTTTAAAAAAATGCCACTCATTAGAGCAAGAGCAATGAAATAATGGATTATTGTTTCTGCTCTTTGTTGGCTGAGATGCTATCTCACATCCTGGAATGACTTCAGGACTTCCGATCATTTACATGTATTGAATGCTCAGACAGTAATGGCCTGGAAAATAGCAGTAAATGTATTTTTATTGTACAACTCATTTGGAAGGACCAAATTCAATTTTTCAGACTTGAGCAAAAATGAGCACAATGTGAGACTTAACTGAGATACTAAAACTCAAGAGGATATGTGTGAGCCATTTTTCCCTAAGAAAAACATTTGAGCTGCAGATTTGAGTTCTTAATAAAGACTCTATGATTTTTTTCTGATCTTGAGTTGAGACCTTTTGGACTTTTTAGATGAAAACACCTTAAGTCTAATAAGTCAGCTTGTAAATGATGTTAAATGCTGAGAGTTTATATGGAGATCGGTATTAGACTAGATTCAATTTCTGTATTCCAGCCTATTCCAGATTGTTTTCCTCAAAAACTTGGAGAATAAAACTATTCTATATGGGGAAAACCCTATTAGTTGACATCTATAAGATGTTTAACTCATTGAGAATAGGATGACAAGACGTCCCAGTACACATTTTGGGGGGAGCCTGTAAACATCCATGTTTTTAACTGAAACACACCTGAAAGTCCTAATAAAGACCAGGCATCCTGTTTTATGTTTGTTTTGGCCAACAGAGGGTCTTCTTCTACCAACTAACCACTTCTACTACATGCTCATCTAGTTTATGAGAATACTGCTGTGTAAAAAATCTACCAGAAGCTAATGTCAAGTCCACAATATCACCACAAATGTCTTTTCAGGACACAAAGTAACCAAGTGTAGGGTTTTTGAGACTTGAATCATAGGTACAGTAGGTGGTATCATTTAGACATACAATCTACTTGAATGTAGGCTACCATGAGGTCTACAAGTACATATTTTTTTTAAACAATGTAACTTTTTCAGCCATTCACACATGATGTGAGGTGGCTGTCTGCCTCTCCAGAACTGATAATGGACCTAGAGTGCATGTAGGGTCTAGATATTGTGCTCTAGACAGAGGTCTCTTTTTACTGGCATAATATTTAATATGGTTATTAAATTAGATTAAACTTTTTTGCCAGTGTGATTTGCACACAATGGAATTTGATCTCCACATTTAACCCATCCATGCAGTGAAACACATGCACACACTAGTGAACACACTAGGCTGTGAGAACATGTGCCCAAAGCGGTGGGCAGCCCTATCCATGGCACCCGGGACCACAAGACCAGAGCCCTACCCACCAGACCAAGGCTACCCCAAAATTATGTAGTCATACAACCACTCACTTTGAGTTCTTAATAAAGACTCTATGATTTTTTTTCTTGTATTATAACAGTACTACAGTACTATAACAGCTTATAACAGTGCTACAGTTTTGGTCAGAACTGGGATAATTTTATAAAATGTTGGATGTTTTAGTGGCACATTGACTGCGGTTTTCATTTCAGAAATCTGCTCACCTGTTTTAAATTCTTTTGGATCTTTTGGTAGTTTCATTATTATTTTTAATCATCTGCTGCTCTAATATTACAGTATGACAGTATGACCTCTATGATTGTCTGCTAAATAGTAGTAAATGTGTTTGCACTGTGTGACTCATTTGGAAGCACTACATTCCTGACTGGTGAAGTTTTTTCTTCATAAAATGCTGTAGGTCTGATACTCCACTCATGTCCATAGCTTTCTCTACAATCAATCATTTAATACTAACAAATTAGAGGGAAAAAGTCATGCACAGAATTGCAGGATTAAAACTGAAAGTCTTCTGTGGCCTCCTCAGTTTGCGTCCAGATGTGGTGCATATGGAGCAAATACAACAGGGAAATTGCATCATTGAATTCAGAGGATTTGAGTCTCATCAGAAGGACCAAAGGCTCTTAACTACAAATATACTGATGTTCCTTCATGTGCTTTCTTCAGCATTTCAGCAAAATGGAAAAAGAAGTTCGTCTCATCTGGGTTATTGCGCAACTGTTTGAATTCAAAGCTATAAATTGACAAAAACAAAATGTAATTTACTTCCAGATGTAGGTGAACCAGCATCCAGATTCAGTTTTTTTGGTTTTTCAGTGGAGCTACAAGGCTGTCACCAGAAACATGTTTTTAAACAAGTGAAACACACCAGAAAGTCCTAATAAAGATGTACAGCTGAGTTGACTGGCAGATGTCTCACATTCAGTTTACTTTGGCCAACAGAGTGTTGCTGTCTGCTGCTATTAACCGCTTGTACTACATGCTCACCTAGTTTCAGAAAATACTGCTGTGTAAAAATAGGTTTCTTTTTTGTGGCCTAATATTTAGTTAGCAAGTAATATAGCTAATAAGTAATGGAAGCTTACTAGCAGTTAGCATAATGATAAATACATGCCTTAGTCATTGCTATAGACTGTCATGTTGGTAAATCATCTCAAATGAACTTGACTACATGGTTTTGGACATGCTGTTATCTATAAAAATGAATACAAATATCTTAAAGTACACTGAAGTCTAGTATAATATGCTTAGTGGTCTTATTATGATACAAATACTTTTAATAAAGCAACTGATATCATTTACAACAGCATCTTTACATTTTATTAAATCAGCCAGCAATTTATATGGTAACCAAACCTCTAGTTAATAAACATTAAAACTATATTTGATGGATTAAATACATCATTCTCATGTGCACACGCTTATAACGGAGTATGATAACTATTAAGCATTACTTTATCCAGCCGTATGAAACCAGGCCAAGTGCCTGAGCCAATCAGTCTGTCCGTTAAGAGTGATCACAAGAGTTTATATGACACAGCGATGGACAAATATAGGCAGCCGGGCCTGGTTTACACCCATAAACAGATGTTCTGCATCAGACACTGGAGGTCTCTGGTTAAGCAGACCCTGCGAAGGGGTACTTAAGTGACCCCAATCAGGAAACATATGAATACCTGCCAGAAAAGAAGTCTCATTCAATTAATGAGGCTCCACTTTCCACTTCTATAGCTTTAGCATTTCCACTCAAGCTTTTTTGGAGTGAGGATGAATGAAAAAAAGGTTCAATCTAAAAAAAATGGAAAAAAGGTTATTTAGATGACTAACAGTTAAGAGGATTTGATTGAAAAAAGCCCACCCAGTCTATAGAGCCCCATTCAGGTATTAGCATGTCTTTTATGGACTCATTCAGCAATGGCTAATTGGACATTAATGTGCCAAAAAATCGAAATGAACAAACAGAGAATTTGCCAAAAACATCTAAAAGGATCACGTCTAGGGAGAGCGGTGGCCCGAGGCTGGCAGGAGATTTACGACATGCTAACAGAGTGGACGACCAGTGCAGGCCAGGCTGCAGGCCTAGAGCGCATGCATTAAGGAGCAGACTCTATTAAACACGCTGATCAAAATATTAATGGTACGCATAAACACAGGCTCTTTATCTGACAGCCATTTACATTACAAAGGCTCTAATCCAGCGGCTAGCTGGGGCTTCCCTCATTAGCCGCTGGCCTTTACCTCACACTTCGCCGCCACGCTCGCAGGTGGATGCACTACTCCAGGCTGCTATTGTGTTTATGTTAGCTTTTCATAAGCCCCCGCTCCAAATTTGTCAAACTGCATCATTGTTTAACTACGTGCCAGTCAAACGCAGCACTGCCAGATGGAGGCCTAAAGCACAAGACTCGCACAGTTTCTCAGCTTTTTCCACAACTTTACTATTCACACTCTCCTTTGTGGTGTTTTTCCTCAGATCAGGCCAGAATCGATCAGACAGCTCATTTTAGATTAACAGTTAAGGAGAAAAATACATACCTTGTGTTCTGTGTGCTTGGTCAACACTTATAAGTCTTTAAAAGAAGGACTGAGACACTAAAACAGTATTACTTATTAATCTTCTAAATGAGCTAACATGCTAACAAATAGAACTAGCTAGCATTATGGCTCATTTCTGGCTTTAAAACTACATGTGTTATTAGCAAATTTAGCTTTTTGGGTTGAACTATTTGCTTAAACTTTACTACTGTGTGTAGTTAGGATTATCAGTCTGAATCTGCATAATCTCAAGGTTTTTAAACAGCACCTACATGAAATAGTTTCCTCTAACAAGTCCATTAACGTGGTATAACAAAACACCTGGAATACTGTTATCCCGCTTATACACTGGTTGCCACATTTAGACATTTCAGTGTATTTATGCATACAAAGACAACACTAGGACTAATCTAAACATCCCATAATCATCTGCTTATTATTTGCTGTTGTAGCTACTCTATCACAGGATGTCATACTAATGAATATTTACTATGGTTGATATGTTAACCATACAACATTTCCAGAGTATTGATATAGAACAGTGGTGAAACTTTTCCAGATGTCCTGTTATACCCAATTAATTAACATTTGCCAGCCAATCAGAGAAGTATTGCTCATCTCTAGGATATAAATGCTATGAACAGCAGGCTGACTGTGCTCAGTTATATGTTAACTGCAAATCTTTTTAGAGATGAGAATGTGCAGCTGTTTTTTAAATGGTGTGTTTCATTACACATTGGAAGTCTCTTCCAGATACTGTTTTGATAACATAAAAACTGCCGATATTATCAGGAAGAATTTGTAGAGGAGAAGTTGGAGCACACAGTGAGTGTTTCTGCAAACATCTGAATGATCTTGAATTTAGAGCCATTTTTATTTTTAGACTTTTAAGTTTTTAGTTAGTTTGAATATATAAAGGAATTGCTACGTGGCTACTTTCACCTCAAAGATGGTGCTGTTGTGTCACTAATTGATTAATACTGTATTTATACAGATTTTTTTTTTATGTTGGCAATTTTTACAAAACCAAATCAAAATGAGTGAAAGTCATTGTGGCCAAAATTTGTCATTTCATTAGAAAATAATTGGACCCACCACAGGCAAAAACTGTGAGCCAGGACGAGGGCGTAAAATGTCAGAAAGGAAAAAAAACTAACTGGAACCAGAGTGGTAAGTAATAGTCAGAAAAAGAGGAAAATATGTTCTGCTAAAGCTGCACCTGGTATGAAGTGAAGACGTATTTTAGCAGATGTTTGCTGAGAGTGGGAGTCAAGAATGTGTTGATGTGTTTAAGACAATCAACAAAAGATTAAGGATCCTAATAGCAATTGCAGAGCTTTTGTTTTGACAGGTTGACAAAAAAGGCCCAAAAATAATATTTATGGCAGAGCAAGTAACTTTTTCACTGGATGGCGAATGGGCTCCGTAAGTGCTCCGCATCAGTTTGACTAAAGCTAACCCTGGATTCCTATTTTCAGAACTGGCCTCTGTCACCATTAGAAGTTACAAATGAGTCCATTTCCAGGCTGCCTTTTTAGGCCCATCTGGCCCTATCAGCATTTCAGCCTCAAATCTAAACAGGCTGACGCTGTGCAGGTGTGGAGCCATGTCTGCTTACACCTTCACAAAAACACAAAGATCAAGAAACTTCCTCCGAGGTTTATAAACGAGAACACGAGGGTCAAGACCCTCCATCAGCAGCCCTGATCGATAGCATCACCAACTTCTGCCTATTTTCAGTGCAGGAGAGAAGAAACAAAGCTCACATGGGCATTTTAGTGGTTAATAGCATTAGTATTTATGTATTAATTAGTGAAATAGTCACTCCAATGCAGTAAAAATACAACATAATATAATACTGTTTAATAAACTCCCTATTACTAAGTATCTGGTTAATAGTTAACAATAAATAACACAGATAACAAAGTACCATATTTAGAAGTGTCAAACTAATTTTATCAGTTTTATGATATATGTTTTGTGATATATGTAATATATCAAATTACATGGAATATACTAAAACGTCTGCTTCCATTGTCTTCCATTGAGTTTTATCTTCTTCCTTTAAAGTTATAATTTTGGAGGACATGCTCTTCATACAAACAGCTCAGTGATTACTAAGACCTGACAGAGGACTAATAAGGCCTTGATACTACCGTGTGTACCACAGTGGTTGTTAAAGTCTCTGAAGGGGTTACTGTGGTGTACCTAGATAGATAGATAGATAGATAGATAGATAGATAGATAGATAGATAGATAGATAGATAGATAGATAGATAGATAGATAGATAGATAGATAGATAAAATCTATCTATCTATCTATCTATAGTCAAATCAAATAAAATTTATTTATAAAGCGGTTTTGCGACTGATGTCACAAAGCAGCGTTACAGGGTAAGCTGGAGGAAGAAACCTTGGGAGGAACCAGACTCACATGGGGGACCCATCCTCCTCTGGTCTGCTAATTCTAAGTTTGTGATAAATCATAATC
>BRDA01052058.1:0-25930 GCA_036984385.1 Crenuchus spilurus | reverse complement strand
GTAGCGTAGCTGGCATAGACAAACAAGAGAAAATGGTAAACCGGATGTTGCCGGTTGCGCGGTGCATTCTGGGATTTGTGAATAGGGCGAATAGGAGGATGTTGGAGATGGAGCTGGCAGGCAGGAGGCACAGAGGAAGGTGTGAGAGCACGTGATGCAGTGGACAGAGTGAGGTGGAAAAGATTGTCTCCCTGTGGCGACCCCAGTGAAGGGTAAAAAAAAAACAAAATATTAATAAGATAGTTATGTACAGCCATACCACTTTCTTATACTTCATATTTATCTGATGCCATGTGTGTTTCACACTACTGGATTAGACCTGAAATAGTAATTGTTCAATTAAAAATTACATATAAATAAAACTAAATACAGTATTCTAAATGTGGAGAATATATATTACATAATATAATCACGTCCTTCTGCTAAATATATAAAGTATAATTTTTACTCATGCATTAACTAATTTTTGGCCATGCTGACTGCCTTTCTCTTGCAGCCGTGGCAGTATTACATTTGCACTTAATATGTTCATGTTCTGCATACGCAGTCATTAATACTTCAAGCTCCAGTGGCGTGAAATACGATGCTCGGCTGATTTTCGCATTTACGTCCATGGTAATTCTTATTTATCGGCGTTCCATTAACAATGCCTTTTATAGTTACGCGTGAACGCGCTTTTGTCAGGGTTAACTTACTCAGAGTTGATTAACCTCGATTACTTTAACTCCAATCAGCTGTTTTGGATGCAAAAACTCAGAGTATGTCAGAGCGGGGTAAGAGTTCAGGGTTAAGTTTAGAGTTTGTTAAACTCGCTTTCTGGAATAGCCCCCAGGTGTAATTCAGATCAATGATCTAATACTATATGCCTCAGCTGTTCATAGTCTGTTTTAATGACTCAGTTATACACTCAGTAAGCAATTTCATACTTTTATGTTGTGTTACTATAAGAACTTACTTGCGGATAAACTTGCAATCCTGCTGGTCGCGCATGCGCGCTCTGACGCAGTAAGATTATTGATATACAGAGTGCAGAACAGAAGTGATGGACAGATGTTATAAAATACAGCAAGAAGGAAAACCAGAACAAAAATGTATATTATACAAAACATGAAGCTTATTGTTCATGTGTATTGTCATGTCTAATCTAAAGCTCAAAATATGAAAACAATAAACTGTCCTTTATGTGCAGTATACTGTACACACTACACATTTAGCCTTTATATTTATAGTGAAATAATGTGAACTTCATATGTAATGAATTTTATAACATTATGAAATGATCTAGCTGAGCCAGGTGGGTCTATCAGACCCCTCCCCTCAGCATTAATGGAGCTGTACAATATTTAATTAAGAACATTCAAACAAAAAGAGCTGGACATGATAATCAACGTCACTCCAGCAGTGTGGCTCATTCTCAGTGACACTGATGTGGTGTTGGTGGTGTGTTTGTGTGGATGTGCTGGTCATTGAAGAACAAGGTGAAGGTAAAGAGAGAAACAGATGGACTGCAGTTTGTAATTGTGGACAGTGGAGATGATTATTTACATGGAGGTGGAGAGTTACCGGAAAGCTGTCTGTCTCTCTGCACCCCAAATCCTAAGATTACACAAGTGTTTATTTACTTCCTGTCAATCATTTACCCTAGCTGATATTGACCACAGAGTCTGGACCACCTCTGGCCTGCAGGCTCATGTGACAATCTGCCATTTCAGCTATGTGTGTGTTTAAGGCTACTGTTGTGTTGTTACTTTATTGTCATTTTTTCCAGTCTGCTACATCCTGGAGCTCATACCTGAACAGGTAATTGTTTTATTCTCATTTTCAGCGCAGACTCTGTGTTTACTAGCCAGTGTTTGGCAGACTGTGTTTATTTGCTTTGCTGCTTCAGTCCAGCCTTTCAGTAATGTCACTCTGAATCGTGCAGCTGTTTTACACGAGTAAATCCTTTAGACCTTTTTACATTTCTGCATAAATGTGTCTTGCTGTTTGACTCCCATTCTATTAAGTTTCAGCTCACAGGCAGATGTCCTGACATTTTCCTTTAGAACTTACTGCTATAATTCAGAATTCACTATTCCAAGAATAATTACAAGCCGTCCTGAACCAGATGTAGCAAAACAGGCCCAAACCATGATACTACCACCACCATGTTTCACAGATGGGATAAGGTTCTTATGCTGGAATGCAGTGTTTTCCTTTCTCCAAATATAAGACTTCTCCACAATATAAGACCGTCCACAAAACATTGTTTGAGTATTCATCTGGCTTGTCAATGTGATCTTTAGCAAACTGCAGATGAGCAACAATGTTCTGTATGGACATCAGCAGCTTTCGCTTTGAAACCCTGCCATGCACACCATTGTTGATCAGTGTTCTCCTGATAGTGGACTCATTAATTTTTTGTCAGTTTCTTTGTGACCTCACACACTATTACACGCCTTGCTCTTGGAGTGATCTTTGTTGGTCAACCACTCCTGGGGAGGTAATAATGGTCCTGAATTTCCTCCATTTGTACACAATCTGCCTGATTGTGGATTGGTGGAGTCCAAACTCTTTTGAGATGGTTTTGTAACCTTTTCCAGTTTGTTGAGTATCCACAGCTCTTCTGATGTTGCCTGAAATCTGCTTTGTTAATGCCATGATACACTTCTACAAATATGTGAAGAGCAGACTTTGATTTGGTTTTCTTTATATACTTTTAGGACTTGTGGGACAATCTGGTGAATGTTATCAATGTTGGGTTGTTGTGGCTGCTAATAAAACAATACAATTCTTTATTTTTTATTGTTTTATTGTCGCAGGCGTGAAGGTGAGTGAAAATCTGTGCTTAGTGCCTTACAGTACTTAATACAGAAAAATTACAAGTGATAAATTATACACAATAAACACTGATACACATTAATAGACACCAGATATACACATTTCCATACAGTCTGCAGATGTTCAGAGGTAACCAGTTTTCTTCACGTCACCTGTGAATGTTTTAAGTCTTTAGGCCATTCATGTTCTGTACAGCTCTGATGTGCTGTGTTTTTGTCTGAAGGACTCGAGGCTTCTTCAGAAAAGCTCGTCAGGCTGATTCTCCTGCTCCTATAGACTGTAAACTGAAGAGCTGGTCACCTTGGACACCATGTGACTCCTGTACAGAGAAAACAGTAAATATTACTAATGACTTTAAGATGTACCACATCACTTATGTTCACTTTATCACACATATCATGGGTGCAGGTGGTCTGTCAGTTTACAGAGAACATAAAAAACATACATTCATCATGTACACGTGACTAGAGACTCAACTATACTAGTCAATTCGATCAAAATTCATCATCAAAACTTCTCTGAAGCCACTCAGAGCTCATGCAGATGAGTTTCAGTTACTGTTAACATTTCACAGTAGGTCTGACTATGTTCTGTGAGACTGACTACATTTCATCAAAATAGAAATGTCATGTATCTGTTTTAGTGATCCATGTGCCCCTGTTGGGCACAGGGTTGCCACCCGTCCCGTAAAATATGGAATCGTTCCTTATTTGTAAATTAAAAGTTGCGTTCCGTATTGAACCGATATGGGACGCGCTTTGTTCCGTATTTTTATCAAAGAGGGTGAAATAAGGTTGAACTGAGACAGAACGATATGCGTGAATCTGCTGCTTTCTCTCTCAGTCCCTCTGTCGTGTTTCAGCGTGTGTGTGAGTGATGGGTCGTTTGCGAATGAAACAGCTCTTAGAGTCGACTCTTTGAAGTGAGTGATCAGCGTTGAGTCGTGTTTGGGAGCCAGATTCGTTTCCCCCTGTTGAAGTTGCACGGGATTGGTCAGTTACACAATGTACCATGGGGGTTGTCGCTATATTAGTATTAACTATAATTGTTGCACGCGCACACAGAGAGAAGCTACAAAAAGACTCTCTGATGAAAACTCTCTTCATATGACAAAAAATGACAAGTTTAAATAAATAATTGCACATATAAAAAACTAAATAAATAATTACGCACACAAAAAAACAAATTAATAAATACATTTTGTCATGAACAAGGACATATGTAAATTTATAAGAGGAATCTATTTCTACACTTCCATACATTATTTGGATCACTTTTGAAATCCAAAACAGACAACAAAAATGATCTTATCATATTAAAATATATATTATCTTATTAAAAATAAATCACTGAAACATGGTAATCAGTATGTAAAGTGTTGGGTTAGGGTTAATTTTTCTTTTTGCATGATTCATGTACTACTGCCTGTATTGTAACCATAATTTACTTATTTTTGTTTATTCTGCACTATTCCTTTATTAATTAATTATCATTTTGTGATATAGTGAAATATGTGACCATGTTGCAGCCAGATATATATAATCCTTTTCTCTTTGTTTTTGTTCTATTCTTTCTGTAAAATGCAAAACTCTATAAATAAATAATTTAGAAAAAAAAAATTTCAGTTGTTTTTGCATTTCTACATTTATTTAATTTCATTCACTGTTGAATTGACATTATTTTATTACTAGTTTAAGCTAAGCAGCAAAAGAAGATTTGGGAGCTGTAAGAGGTCTTTTAAGTAAACCAAGCCATAAGAGCCCATCAGTAGTGCGAGTCGTGACCAATGAAAGCATTGTCTGCATTGCTAAGATACATCTGAAAATGGTGCGCAATTAAAAAAAATAGCATCTACCGAAGGCAATTTTAGTTCGCTATATAATGTTTCTATGCCAGTGTAAGAGTTGTTATTATATAGGTGCAACATTCAAGCCACACCCAACCCACAACGGAATCCCCCTCCCCCATATACACTCCAACCCCAAACACCCCCCCCCCCAACCCGGCCAGGGGTGTCCCTTATTTCAAAATCTGAAAGGTGGCAACCCTAGTTGGGCAGACCTCTAAAGACATGTCCGTGCTCAGACTTGGTCTCTATAACAGCTAATGTGGTGTATGTGGTCTCTCCCTCAATGATGCGTGTTTCTCTCTTTTAGCTGCGTTTTCAATATCTGGAGTGGCCCTCTCAGTTCGGTGGCACAGAGTGTGTGCACAGTCAATGGGATGAGAAGCTGTGTCCACCAATGGGCGATTGTGAGCTTCCTGATGACTGTGGAGAGATGTACACCTGTCCTGAAACAGGCTAGTGGTCCCTGTCTGTATCACATATACATACTGTTTACTCTAGAGTTACTAGAGCTGACTGTAGAGTAAGATATCTGATAACGGTAGCACAGTGATTACACAGACTCTGTTCACTAATATCTACAGTATTACTGTCATTTAAAAACACCACCTAATAGCAGGACTGAGCTTCTATAAAGGAGCTATTCAGCATTTAACTCAGTCATCTACGGTACAGAGACACACAATCGGTCACCACAATGTCCACACAGCATTAAGACAACACGATTAAGGTCTGATTAAGGTGAGGGTTAAGGCTTGTTTAAGGTTTGTTTACGTTTTGAGAATTAAGGTCTGAGTAAGGTTTGAGGGTTAAGGTTTGATTAGGTCAGAGTTAAAGTTTGATTAAGGTTTGAGGGTTAAGGTTTGCTTAGGTTAGAGTTAAGGTCTGATTAAGGTTTGTTGTGGTTAGGATTAGTGTTAAGGTTTGGATAGGTTAGAGGTAAGGTCTGATTAAGGTTTGAGGGTTAAGGTTGGATAAGGTTAGAGTTAAGGTCTGATTAAGGTTTGAGGATTAAAGTTTGTTGCAGTTAGAGTTAAGGTCTGATTAAGGTTTGATTGTTAAGGTTTGATTAGGTTAGAGTTAAGATCTGATTAAGGGTTAAGGTTTGATAAGGTTAGAGTTAAGGTCTGATTAAGGTTTGAAGGTTAAGGTTTGTTGCGGTTAGGATTAGCGTTAAGGTTTGGTTAGGTTATAGGTAAGGTTTGAAAGGTTAAGGTTTGCTTAGGTTAGAGTTAAGGTTGGATTAAGGTTTGAGGGTTAAGGTTTGTTGTGGTTAGGATTAGCGTTAAGGTTTGGTTAGGTTATAGGTAAGGTCTGATTAAGGTTTGAAAGGTTAAGGTTTGCTTAGGTTAGAGTTGAGGTCTGATTAAGGATTGAGAGTTAATGCTTGATTAGGTTAGACTTAAGGTCTGATTAAGGTTTGATAAGGTTAGAGTTAAGGTCTGATTAAGGTTTGAGGGTTAAGGTTTGCTTAGGTTAGAGTTAAAGTCTGATTAAGGTTTAAGGGTTAAGGTTTGATAAGGTTAGAGTTAAGGTCTGATTAAGGTTTGAGGGTTAATGTTTAATTAGGTTAGAGTTAAGGTCTGATTAAGGTTTGAGGGTTAAGGTTTGTTGTGGTTAGAGTTAAGGTCTGATTAAGGTTTGAGGGTTAATGCTTGATAAGATTAGAGTTAAGGCCTGATTAAGGTTTGATAAGGTTAGAGTTAAGGTCTGATTAAGGCTTGAGGGTTAAGGTTTGTTGCAATTATAGTTAAGGTCTGATTAAAGTTTGAGGGTTCATCATCATATCTTATGGCACCATTTCTCTACCCATTTGAGTGCTGTGTCATTTGCGGTTTTAAGGTCCATGTATAGGCAAGTGGGCCCTAATGGGCAGCTACACAAGATGTGAGTCATTGATTGAACTGACTCGCCACATGGGCATTCTGCACTATTTGTATATATACAAATATACGGTTTGATTAGGTTAGAGTTAAGGTCTGATTAAGGCTTGAGGGTTAAGGTTTGTTGCGATTATAGTTAAGGTCTGATTAAGGTTTGATTATCGTACCATTTCTCTACCCATTTGAGTGCTGTGTCATTTGCGGTTTTAAGGTCCATGTCTAGGCATGTGGGCCCTAATGGGCAGCTACACAAGATGTGAGTCATTGATTGAACTGACTCGCCACATGGGCATTCTGCACTATTTGTATATATACAAATATAAGGTTTGATTAGGTTCAAATTATAGTGAAGATTAGAGATAAGGTTGGCAAAATATTGGAGCTCAAATTAGATTAAGTTTAGGGTTAAGGTGTGGTTAGTTATGGATGGGTTAAGATTAGAGTTAATGTGATGTTAAGGCTAACAGAATGTGTGTTGACTTTAAACTAATATTCATGATTTTTGTTTACTTCAATGATAAATGCTGGAAATGTGTGTTTAATTGACATTTAAATCTACAAGCAGTACAGCCAGAGACAATGTGTTTCTTTAAGCTACAGCTATTACTGGTACAGGTTGTGTACCTACAGTCATAACAAACGTCAGTAGAACAGGATGATTTACTGAACACAGACCACCCAGCAGGCAGCTGTTAGAGTGCTATAAAACCCCTGAACTGGGCTGAGTAGTAGTGGAACTCTGAATACTGGAGGTCCATCCAGTACCACTATGATGAGCTGCTGTGTCCCAAAGTAAGCAACCAGCACCAGTAACTGGCCTCACAAATGCTCACATTGTTGAACACAGTCCAATCCAGAGATGGCCACAAGTCACAAAATTCAAGTCCAAGTCAAGTCACAAGTCTATAGGTTAGAGTCTAATTCAAGTCACAAGTATTTATGCTAGAGTCCAAGTCAAGACTTAAGTCAATATAGCATACACAAAGCATATATACTAACTGTGTAGATAAAAAACACAACAGTGCAAAACATAACTGTATTTTTTTACAGTCCAATAGCTCTCTTTTTTTCTTTGGGTAAATGCTATGTATTTCTTTATAATAACTCACAAAAAATGACATGCTCAGTTTAGTCTTGACATCTTGAATAATAATGAACAACTACAACTTTAGCCACTCTAGATTTCCTTCCACTGAATTATTTGAACCTAAACATAAACATGTTATAAGATAAATATGTTAAAGCACAGTTCCTACGTCAAGCCAGGGAAAGCCTAATGAGAAATACTGCATTTTATATAGCTGCAATGACGGCTAACGGCTAAGTGGCTAGCATAAACTAAACAAACCTCTCCGGGTGTGTTTTCAGATGCCTTATGAAGTTTGATGTGGTCTCGATCCAGTGTCTTTAATTTCCTTCCCACATTCTTTGAACGTTGCCACTCTTCTGTTATAACCAAGGATTTTGAATTCTCTGTAACCAAAGGCCACTACGTATGGTGCTGCCGCCGAAGCCATGCTACGCTGCTTTGTTTACATTTGGCGCCGCTCCCTGATATCGCGCGCGTGCGCCAAAGACAGATGTTGTGATTAGTCAAAACGGGTCGTGTTCCAAATCAACAAAATAAAAGTATACATACACAAATGTATTATTTTTTTGTAACTTTCGCTCACTGTGCCTGGATAGCAGTGTTATTTTGGACAGAGTCCGAGTCGAGTGTCATTTTGGACGAGTTACAAGTCAAGTCTGAAGTCTATTTGTATACGACTCGAGTGCGACTTGAACTCGAGTCTCTAACTCGAGTGCCATTCTCTGGTCCAATCCTCACAGCAGTGTTTCAGCAGCTGGTGTAAGGTCTTCTCATTGGAGTAGCTGTTACTGCAGTGGAGAACAGATTTTTTTTTTTTTTTTCTGCACGGGTCAGAAGACCATTCTCAGTCCATGGCATACTAAAAAAACTGGAATATTTGTCATCATCATTCCCGCTAAAATTAAATTAAACTTTATTACTAAATCCCTAAAAATTTAAACCCTAAAAATGTAAGACCAAGTTAAAATACTTGGATAAAACACAGACATAGAATACACTTCTGTTTTTAAAACCCATACACTGGTAAAATTTCCAGTGTATGCTAAAATTATAAATAAAGTTTTCTTTTTTAAAATTTGCTTCTCGGCCATAAAACAGAGGTCTGCCGTGTTGGGCATAAAATACTAAAAGGATTAATACCCCATCTTTCGCCATCCAGTCTACATTAGTTAAAAGCAAAAAGGCTCCATATTTCAGGAGCCTGACAGGAAGGGATCGAGTCACCTGTACCGGTGGCACTACAGCTCAAAAAGGCCCTTCCACCTTTCCTTTGCTGCGTGGTGTCCCCATCGTATGACATCCAGATCCCTCCTGAACCTCATATCAGCACAGATTTTCCTGAAGATCCCAACAGTACTCAAGTTTGTCCCTTTTTGGATGAGTCAGGTCCTTGCATTCTAAAGCTCACGCTTCATAATGCTGACCAGCAACCACATCCGGGACAAGAAGGGAGACCTAGTACTGCTAGACCACCCCTGATGACCCTTTCCTTGGTCAAAACAAACTGCGGTTCTAAGGTCCTGCACAGACCGGCTACCTTATCCCAAGTCATCTGCGCATGCCTACATTCCCAGAACACATGCCCAAGAGTTTCCTCCTGAGCACATGCTGGCCTGGGGCAGCGTGGATGTCTGGTGAGCCCATGTCTATACAGAACCTCCCTGACTGGTAGCCTGCCATGAATGCATTGCCAGTTCAGGTCCTGCAGCCGGTTGTCCAATCCTTTTGGCTGTACTCTTGACCAAGTGTCTTCCTCCAGCCCCACTGCAGCACGAGTCCCACGTGCATCGTGCACCACTTTGTACAGTGCTCTATGCTTAACGTAGGCATCGGTCTGCAGGCCCGCCGGGAGCAACCTGCTCTATCTAACCAGGTGCTCATAATGATCTTGCAGGGTCTCAGCCTTAGGATCAGAGTTGGACCACGTACTCAACAAAGTACGCAATGGCCAGGACAGCCACAACCGAATGAAATACTGATGGGGGTGCTCTAGGGGAGCAACCAGACGCGCACTGAGCTGTGAAAAGAACAAGCAGTCCAGTTTTAGAGGGACATCTGGCACATCCCTCCCGCCCCTGTCCTTTCCCAGGTACATCACTTCCCTCTTAACATACTCATACCTGCTCCCCCACACCAAACTAAAAACATCCTGTATCACCCCATGCCTCATCACCTTCAGCATGGGGTATACATGGGACAGGTATAGCAGTGAGGGAAGGATGTCACTTTTTATAGCTGTAACTTTACCTAGGAAGGACAGGGACTTCCTGTTCCACAGCCCCAGCTTGCGCCTGGCCAGAGCCAACCGCTCTTCCCAGTTTGCACGGGCAGCCCCTTTCTCAGCGAAAGAGACCCCAAGGACCTTTAGAGTGCCATCACAGAGGGTCAGCCCCCCCATCACGTCCCTCCAGTTCCTCCAGCTACCGAAGTACTTGAGAACCGACTTACCAAGGTTTAAAGCTGCACCTGAAGCTTTCCCGAACGCCTGGACCACATCTAAGGCACAATGCAGGGACCGGTCCGAGCACACAAACAACAAAGTGTCATCTGCATACTGGGCCAGCTTCACCACCACACCACCACCCACAGGAAGAGGAAGACCATCTATCTCAGGGTGGGCTCTGATGGCCTGCAAGCGGCTCTATATAGAGCCCATAGAGTAATGGGGAAAGAGGGCCATTGATGGAGACATGGCTGCCCACCTCAGCATAAAGCATTTTGTACCATCTTAGAAACCTAGGCCCAAAACCCAAGGTCTGCAAAACTCGCTCTAGGAAGCAGTGGTCCACTCTGTCAAAGGCCTTCTCCTGGTCTAAACTCACCAGTGCCAGGGGGACCCCTCTGTCCCCTACCCAGGAGATTGAGTCTCTGATCAGATGGAGGTTCCAGGTCACTGATCTTCCTGGGACCCCGCAGGTCTGGTCACTGTGCACCAGGAGTGACATGGATCTCTTAAGGTGCTCTGTCAATGCCTTAGCGAGGATCTTTAGATTCACGCAAAGCATTGTCAGGGGTCTCCAGTTGGCTAGATCAGAAGGGTCTCCTTTCTTATATAGCAACGATAGAACCCCTGACCGCATGCTCTTGGAAAGCATGCCTTGCTGGTGCACATCCTCGGCTACCTCCACTATAACCGGGCCGATGACATCCCAAAAAGTAGAATAAAACTCTACAGGAAGGCCATCCAAGCCCGGGACCTTAAGTCGGTTCATCTTCCCAAGCACTTCAGTAAGCTCTACTAGACTAAAGGGGGTCTCAAGGCTGTCCCGTGCTTCGCTCGGAAGACCTGTCCCCAGGAAAGACAAAAACTGCTCCCCAACTTCAATGTCTGTGTTTCTTTGGCTAAAAAGTTTTGTATAAAATGTTTGGGCAATCTCAAGCATACGAGCAGGGTCCAAACAAGCCCTGCCCTCCGAGTCTTGAAGAGATGTAAAACATTTCTCTTCCCAGGCCTGCCGGACCTTTTCAAAAAAGAAGGCAGAGCACTTCTCATCCTCCTCTGCCATGTGTATCCTGGCATTAAAGAGGCTATTAGCCGCCATCCTTTCGTGAAGGACCCTAAGCTTAGCCTTAAGGTCCTGCACTATTTTAAAATCTAGCGTCCCCCCATTATTAGAGTCAGAATAACAAACTTAACTGCCTCTCCAGTTCTCTAGCCTGCTTTTGCCTTTCGGCCATGCGGCGACTGCAGTGGTGGATGGTTAGAACATGAATCCACTCTTTCACGTGTTACCACCACGCAGCTGGAGAGGCAAAATCACTCCTACAGTCTTTCCAGACTGCGAAGTGATCTCTGAACAGAGTCTGGTACTCTTGTTCTTCCAAGACCTCCACATTCAGTTTCCAGTACCCTCTCCCAATGGAAGACTTACTCACATTAAAAGAGTGGGACACTAGAACATAATCAAGGCGGCTTTGAGCCCCCCGACTGTTTTGCCAGGAAAAGCCCGGATTGCCTGGATTGCACTCTTTAAAAGTGTCTAAAAGCCTAAAATCCCGGATCAGGCCTTTAAAGTATTTCAGGCTGACATCTTCCCGTCCCTCTAAACTAACATTAAAATCACCTGCCACTACTAAGTGCCTATTGCAATAGGGGGCCAATGTCTCAAAAAATTATATACGAGACGAGGCGTCTACTGGAGCGTAAACACACAACACTCTAATGTTGTGGCCTCTCCATGTGGCATCCACCCCCAAAGCCCTCCCCTGAACCACAGTGAAAGGGTTTACCTTCTCGAAGGCGTGGTCCCCTAGTAAAATGCCCAGGCCTATAGAGTGGACACCACCCACGCTCCAGTAGCACAAACCTCTTTTCCACTCACGTGAGAAAAGTGCCTCGTCTCTCTGGTCCCTCAGGTGAACCTCCTGCATACAGCAGATGGTTGGATGGGAACCTGCCAGCTCCTGAAAAACGGCTACTCTCTTTACCAGGTTCTGAAGCCCTTGGACATTTGTAGTTAAGATGATAAAACCTGCCATGGCGAAAGATAAAAGGGGATTAAAATCTTAAAACCACTAACTTAAGAGGGAGACTAGTCCCACCAAAGTGAGCTCCTCCCCAAACTCTCGCATATCTGCTAAGTACTCCACTTCATTGGGGGGAGCCTCCCCACCCCCATACTCCAGCATTAGTGGCGGCGTGGGTGTTCTCTCTGCCTGGTCCACTAACACACTTCTGTCTTCCGGTTTGGGGGGTGGGGGCAAGGTGGGACTGCTCTCCCTGGGCGCTGCCACAGGGGGGCCAGCCTTCTTTTTGCTGTTCTTCTGGCCCCTGTCCACCTGCTCCCTCCCCCTCTTCCTGGGGAGCATTGGGGAATCCATGTAGAGCTCCCCAATGGGGGGGGGACCTCCAGCCCAGTTGGACCTCTAGGGGCCAGCTCCATGTCGGGGGTGCCTCTTTCTTACCACAAGGGGGCTTTGGCGGGGCCTTGGGCACCGGCGATGTAGGGGTGGAGGTAGCCAGGGCACTCCCTGGCCTCTCTACCTCCACCTCGGTCTCTCCCCTTGGAGTCCCCCTGGTCAGGACCGCCGCATAAGAACGAGCCCTGCCAGGGCAGGCGTGGGCAAGGTGCCCCTCTTCCCCGCAGCTGTTACACTTCCGGGGGTTCTTGCAGTCCCGAGCCATGTGCCCCTTCTCCAAGCAGTTCCTGCAGGACACCCCAGTACACCCCTCAATGGTGTGTCCATGCTGGAGGCACCCCCACCATCTCCTCCGATGGTGAAATAAGTGGGGGGGATGCGTCCACCCCTCGCTTACATCCTCCTTCAGGGTCAAACAGAACTGGAGGCACCTGTTCCAGATGCCCAGCTCATCCCGGACCATCCTGTCTTCTGCCTGGACCTCCCCATACTTTCCCAGGAATCTCCTGATGGCCTTGGCAGGAACGAATGGGTTGAACATGTGGGTGGTGACCATCCGCCGGCCGCCATCCAACATGGACTGCATGGTGTACTTCTGGCCCAGCGGATGGCCAGCCAGCACCTCGCCCTGCCCCAGGACCCTCCCATAGGTTGCCTCCGTTGCCAGGGTGACATCGGAGAACCTCTGGGCATTGTTGCGTTGGCAACACATGAGGTCAGAGGGTTTCAGCCCCAGAAGGTTAAAAAGGACCCTCCACAGGAACCATATGGTGCGGGGTAGGCCTCCACCCACCGTTGCACCAGACCCCTGTTGAGGTGGTATCATGGGGGCCTCCACCACCCCGACCCCAGCATGCTTCGCGGTCCCCAGAGGCCTCGATGGCCCGGCTTCGTCGGCCCCCCCAAAGAAGAGCCCCAGGACCGGCCAATGCCCCAACCCGTTCGCCTACCGGGCCGTCCGCCATCTGGAGGAGGGTCCAGGCGATGTCCTCCTGTCACTGTCCTGGGCTGGCTGGGCTCTCTGGAACCTTAAGGTAAAAAAAGGGTAAACAAATAAAAGAATAAAAAGGCTAAACTAAGCCTCCTTCTCGCCTATAGAATCACTCCGAATCACTCCTCGCCGGCGTCCTCAGGGAGCTCCAGTGGGGAATCCACCGATGTCAAACTGGGAATTTCAGGGGTGATTCCCTCACTGAAGCCAACAGGAGAGCTTTCTCTAGACTCAACCTTCCCCAAGGAATCGCCTGGAATTCACCGGCGAGGTGTTCCTGATGGGTTTTGCCGAATCAAGCTGTAGCAACTGATAAGAACAGATTTTTTTTTTTTCCCTCCGGATCAGAAAACCAACTTCATATCGCACATACAGGGGATCATCGAAGCAAAAGTTCTCATCATCTCCAGTAAAACCACACCCCCAAATTTTATTAAATTAAGTTAAACCCCTAAAAAATTCCCATACCTAAGATAACTATTTAACACTGATAGAACCAAATCACACACACACAAATAAACCCAAAAGACGAAAAACCACAACCAAAAGGAAATAAGAAATTAAAAATCACTTCTCCTTACTGAGGAGGTACACTGTGCTTGGGCTAAAATTACTTACCTCATCTTCTTTTTAGTTCCTAGAACCATAAAAGAATTTAAGAACATTAAAATCATCAGCCTCTTATAACAATATTGGCCCTCCTGGGTCTAAAACCCCAGGAAGGCCAGGCCTTCTAAATATTCAGTCTCATTGGGGGGGTCCTCCCTCCCCATAAACCTCTCCACCGATGATGTTTCTACCGTATCAATCACCCACGTCACACTTGACCCATCCTCCGACAAAGTTGGAAAAAAGCCGGAGGTGGAAGGTGTGTATGAGTGAGAGGAAGATGAAGAGGAAGAAGGCGAGGAAGGCTTCATAACCTTCTTCTTACTTCCCCCATCTGCTGGCTCCTTCCCCCTTTTGTTAGAGAGAGTAGATAAACAGCGGGGGGGCTTAGGGGGTGCCACTGCTTTAGACCGAGGGGGCCTACCCGGGGTCAGGGACCCAGCCAACACTGGAGAGGAGGTAGCTAAGGCCTCACCCAACACATCCAAGGCCTTAACAGCCTTGCCTTTCTCTTCAACCACCCCCTCCTGTACTGCTACCACCTCACTCCCAACCCCCATCAGCACTGCTGCATATGATTTAACCTTCAGGGAGCAGGAGCGGGCTAAATGTCCCTCCCCGCTGCATCCCCTGCATCGGCGGGGATTTTTGCAGTCCCTGGCCAGGTGCCCTTTCCCCAGGCAGTTCCTACATTCCAATTCAGTACACCCCTCGACCCTATGACCAAATCCCTGACACCCCCTACAAAATTCTGGCTGCCCCCGATAAAATAAATAACCATTATTGCCCTGAAGTAAGAAATAGGCCGGGGGGTGAAATAACCCCCCCCTTCCCATCCTCCCTCAGGGTCATCATGAACTGGCGGCACCCATTCCAGATCCCAAGCTCATCCCGGACCATTCTATCCCCCGGCTGAACCTCCCTGTACTGCTGCAAGAACTGACGGATCACATCGGCAGGCACAAAAGGATTAAAAACATATGTGGTGACCATCCGTCAGTTGGCCTCCCCCATGGATCGCATGAAGAAATGCCTCCCGATCGGATGACCAGCCAGGACCGACCCCAGCTCCAAAACTCGCCCACAAATAGCCTCGGTTGCCAGGGTAACATCAAAAAAGCGCAGGGGGCCATTACGCTGAGCACAGACAAGGTCCGAAGGCGTCAGCCCTAGCGATGTAAAAAGGACCTGCCGGATGAAGGGGACACGCTCAATGAACGTGGTCTCTCCATCTGGGGCCCCCCACTGGAACCGCAAGGTGCAGGGCAGGCTTCCATCTACCCCTGCACCAGGCCACAGTGGAGGGGATATCCCAGAGGCTGGGGCTTCAGTCTGGGGCCCGCCGTGCCCAGCAGCGCCCTGCGCTCCTACCTCCACCGCACCATTGGCATCCCGAAGGCGAGTCCCAGAGCAGTTGGTCCTCAGAGTTTGGTCTGCCGATGAGTCCGTCGTCATCACCGAAGGCCCAGCCGAAAGAGATCCACCCGCCGAAACCGCTGCCGCCACCAAAGCAGACGCCATCACCGAGGTCGCTGAGATTGCCGAAGTCCAATGAAGACATCGAGTCTGCCAGCAGCAACGAAGAAGGCGAGGGTCCGGTTCGGGAGGGCAAAGGATCTAGAACTAAAAAACTCAAATCAAATAAAACAAATAAAACAAGGAGATCACAATGCGGCAGCGGCGGGCAAGCCACCTACTGCTGCACATAGGGATCACCCCTGGGACCCCACTGAAACTAATGCCCAAGCACAGTGCAGTGAAGTCCTCCTCAGCGTTCCTCTTCACATCAAGCTGCAGATTCAAACCATATGGGAAAATTGAGTGAAAACTACACTTGATCTTAGCCAAAAGGCCGAGAACCGATAACCCGGAAAGGCGCCAGAGCAGGGACGGCCTCTGGGCCACGCCAAAGCTACCAAATGGTTACGCTCCCTTTTGTGGAGAACAGATACTGGATCAGCAGGTGTCAGGACACTTGAGCATGAGCAGCAGCTTATGTGGGTCTGTTTGCAGGCCGGTGTATTGGTAAGGACCTTCGCTGTAATGGTGAGTGGGACTGTGGGTTTGGCAGTGATGAAGACGAATGTGATGAGGTTAGAAGCCGGGAAACCAAGTGTGTCGGCATGCTTCCCATTCCAGGAGCTCGTAAGGCCATTCAGGGGTACGTCTACACCTCACATCATCCATCAGAGCTCCACCCTATACCTAACACTCACTCTAACTTAACTTTTAAGTAACGCTTCTCTAAACAAATGTAATATTTGTCCAGTGACCTCTGATGTAGTTGATGTTTAGAGTACAGGTTTATGTTTGTTTAGATTAAAACGGCAGCTGGGAAAACAAGCTTATGATCTGGACGTGGTTTGAGGGGGTTGAGTAGGTGTACTCACTTGTGTGACAGCTATTTGGGCATTAATGACTGTGTGTTGAGTTCTGTTCAGAAGACAGTAAATCTATAGTGAATCTATACTGTTATACAAGCTGTACACTGACTACTCTCTTATATCCAAGTTTCATTTCTATAGTGTTGTCTCATGAAAATATATAATCACATGTGTGTAGAAATGTGAGGGGTGTACTCTTGTCAGTTGTAATAATACCTGAAATACTTCAGTCTGCATGTCTCACTAATCAGTGTAATGTACTTTTACAGATATAATGCTTTATCTGATGTTTTTGTCAATCCTGTCTTGGACCCTAAATACTTCGGAGGTGTGTGTGAGTACATCTACAATGGAGAATGGAGGCAGCTCACATATGACGCCTTCTGTGAAAATCTTCACTATAATGATGCTGAGAAATATTTCAGAAAGCCTCACAACTTCCTCTCATATCGTCTGCTGGTATGCTGATGTCATCATTTAACCACTAATCAAGTCCAAATAAAATTCAATTACATACTTCCACCCAGTGTAGTCCATCAGTCAAGACATGTTTAGTTTCCAAAGTTTGTTTAGTATTTAAAGTCTTGCACTGGTAAATCATCACTCACTTGTCTCAGACTGTGAGTCTATCTGCAATTTATTATTTTTTGTGTATGTCCTACTGTTATATACTGTATAAGAATAGATCAAAGTTCCTTGCACTGTTAATTGGTTTACCAAAAATCAAGTTTACACAATTTTTCGAGTTATCCCAGATTTTGCTTCTTTAGTATAGATATAATGCTTTTTGTGTCACTATACACATGTACAATGAGATTAAAAGCCACTACTTTACAGTACAACATGTACATAATATTTACAATATAAGATTAATAAATGGGGCAAATGGTGCATTTTGCATCTGTTACTCTAGATAAAATAAAAATGTATGTGATGTTAAGATGCAATAACAAATTATATTTATTAAATATTGCACAGTAGTGGATGTTGGGCAGCGAGAGTGATGGTGTTTCACAGTATACAGATATTGCACAGTAATGTAATTAAACAGTATTATCAGTAATATTAAATACTACACAGGTAAGAAATCCGGGGGGTTGGGAGGTTAGACTGTGAAATCAGTGCATGTATGAGTTTAGAGTGGTTATGGCCTTTGGGAAAAAACTGTTCTTGAATCTGTTTGTCCTTGTTCTAATGCACTTGTAGCGCTTCCTTGAGGGCAACAAGTCAAACGGTTCAAAACCAGGGTGTGAGCTGTCCATGATGATGTTTCTTGCTCTGCTGAGGCAGCGTGAGGTGTAAATGTCCATCAGGGAGGGGGGAGGACAGCCAATGATCTTCTGTGCTGTTTTTATTACTCTCTGGGGCCTCTACCTGTCTGCCACGGTGCAGCTGCCATACCATACAGTAATACAGTACAGCAGGCTCTCGATGGACGAGCGGTAGAAGGTCAGCAGCAAGTTGGAGTCCAGGTTGTGCTTTCGAAGGACTCTCAGGAAGTTTAGCTGCTTCTGAGCCTTATTCGTGACCACTATGGGTGTTTCCTGACCAGGAGATGTCAGCAGAAATCAGGACACAGAGAAACAAGAAGGTGTGGACTCTCTCCATATCCTCGCCGTTGATGTAGAGGGGGGCTAGGTCAGTGCTGTGCTTTCTGAAGTTGGCAATGATCTCCCTGGTTTTTTTGGTGTTCTGAGCCAAGTTATTCTCTGAACACCAGGCTGCCAACTTCAGGACCTCCTGTTTGTAGGCCGTCTTATCTCCCTTTGAGATGAGTCCAACCACCATGGTGTCATCAGCAAATTTGATGATGAAGTTGCTGTTGTGGACCAGGCTGCAGTCGTGGGTGTAGAGACAGTACAGCAGGGGGGCTTAGAAGAATTGAAGTTGTCAAGCTAACATTGCTAAAAATAAAAACACTGGAACTCAAGTCACCTAATTTAGCCCAGTCTTTCAAAACACATCACCACAACCCACTCAAAGCTCATCCAGATCATAATTAAGGACTCACAGACTTACTGTTAGCTTTTAACAATAAGAAAAACTTGTGTAGCAGAATGCCATTTTAGAGCTGGGAGTGCTGATCTAGAATCAGTTTTAGTGATGGTCATAAATTTGTTTTCTATCAGCCCTGAAGTAGCTACTCATAGCAGTGAAGTTTTATTTATTTAAAGCTGACAGTAAGTCGTACTGTGTCATAAGCCTATGAAAGTGAAAGTGAAACAGTCTTTAATCTGTGATTTACAGGCACATTCTTTTACTGAAGGATCTTCTGAATATTACAGTGATGCTGTCAGCCTGTTGAAGGCTAGGAAAACTGAGTCTTCTGGTAAATTTGGTTTCTCATTCGGAGTCATGGGAGTAGAACTGGGACCGTCTATGAGCTTTGAAATGACATTCCTCAACAATATATCACGATATGACAGTAAGGTAATGTACAATGTCTTTTATATTAAACTCAGGATTTATTATACATCACATAATTACAATATAGTGAAACTTCTTTTGTGTTCAATATAATTTTCAATTCAATATAATTTTTTTTCATTATTCATAAAATGACGTTTCAAGTCTTTATTTAGTGTTACTGTTGATGAGACTTATATGCAGTGGTGGACAAAGTACTCAACTCTAGTACTTAAGTAAAAGTATTGATACTCATGGTCAAGTAAAAGTTGCTCAGTCAAAAGTTTACTCAAGTTAAAGTAATGAAGTACATGCATTTAAAAATACTCAAGTATTCAAAAGTGCAAATTATATTTTCTAATATCAGTACATTCCTGTATTGTTTTGAGTGCTTTTACAGAACTTGGTAACTTGCTGAAATCACCTGATGTATTGACATGTAGAACCACTCTGCAACAAAATGTCTACACCACCTGTAAAACTTCAGTAGGGATGAGCGAGTACAACACAATCTGTATCCTTATCTGTACTCGAAATGGGCGAGGCCTAATTTTCGTATGTTACGAAACCAGATCACGAAGTAACTTTAAACATACAAACCGAAATAGAGGTGAGCTGAAGAAAACCTAAGGAGTACTGAACAGGGGTGCGTTTCTCAAAATGTTCTTAACGTTAAGTACTTCGTAACCACGTACCTACGAACGTTCTTAAATTTACAAGTGTTTCCCGAAAGCCTTCGTAACCCACGTCGTACTTAAACTCGTTCATAAATCTACGAGTGGTCTGACCCTCTCGTAACTGGCGAAGTTGTTCTTAACTTGAAGTTCACGTGCAGTTCTGTCTGAACATCCTTTAACAAACGCTCAGCACACGCGTGTTTAATACAAACAAGAATTCATGAGCATTTAAATTTTCCTTTGAAAGCGTAATTACGTCACGTAAATTAGAGTCAGCATCCTTAGTTCAATACTGCGCATGCATGTACATATTAAGTTTAAATTATTGTTTTGAAGTAATAAAAAAACTAAGATTGCTTAAAGTACAATATATTATTTGATATACACATATAAATTACATAAAATGCAATGTGGTTTTTCCCAGTGTAACAGTTGTAGTAGTAAATTAATATATTGTGTCCCAAGCAATGGTTACAAATTGGCCTACTAAGTTTGTCAACTCTTATCCAATCAAATTCACTGATTAATCATGGACACGTAACCAAGAGGATTTGCCTATTTATAGGTAGGCTTGGCATGCAATGGACAGCAACTGCAAGTGAAATATTTTTATTTTTTTGCATGTATGTAGTGTAAACACTTTTTTGATGTTTGGTTTTATAATTTTTGTTTACATAACGATACATTTGTGGCTTAATAATGAAGAAATGTATGTAAATCAGTGGTTCAGTTTTCGACTGACAGAGCCTGTTTGACGCAGTCGGAAAAATTGCGTTCTTAAAGTTGTTCGTAAATCACTAAGTTCAATTGTTTTCGGGAAACGCACTCCAGAGCAGTGAGCTAGAGTGAAGCCCAGAGAGATTAGTCAGTCACTGTCTGTGTGCAGGAGAGTGGCTGCAGACAGGTCCCAGGTCCAACAAAAATATCCAGCCTAAAGTCAGTCTAAAACCTGCCGTTCAGAAGCTTAAACTAGCCCAAAATATATGTCTGTCACACGTTTGAATCGAATGGCAAAACAACTATGAGTGTACGACTTAGTATTTTGTATATAAGGGATTTATTATCAGTATTGCTATTTATCTTAGTCATTAATAATATGGTAACATGAGTGTTTTATTAGTTCTTTTATCAGTTTTATATCCCAGTCAAGAATATTTAATAGTAACATAATTAGCAAAAAAACCCTGACTTTTACTTACTCATTTCTGTTCTTGGCCCTCCTGAACTCTCTTCTCTCTTCTGACCCTCTTTGTTAACATTTTTTTTTCATTGCCTTGTGATTTCTGGTTACATGAAGAGCTATTATGAACTTTAGGACAGTTCTTTCCATCTGTTATTTAATTTCACTCAAGCTCACACGTACACAATTTTAACTGCCATTTTCTGTTGTCCTCTCCTTTTTTCGTGACTTTTAAGGGCTCCTCCATTTCAAACTTTTTATATGACTGCCTTCCTTTAGTTGTCGTTATGCCTGGTTTTTATTGTGTAATCAATCTTCCTTAGTGTCGACTTGTACACATTTGCTGCCGTGTTCACGTAACATCCAAGGCAACATCCACTTTTTTACCGCAGCCGCTGTAATTTTTAAAAGTAGCCCAAAAAATGCTCCCCGCCACCCACGCGACTGGATTTTCAAACAAGCCCAATTTGGTGTGAAAACCATGAACCTGGCAACTGGGGAGGGCGCTCTGTGTGACTGGCCAATCACAGATCGTGAAGACAGTCAGTCATCCAATGAGGGTTTTCCTTCAGCACGAGCATGGATATTGATGAGTTATACTCATATCTTGCTCGTTATTAATTAATAATGTTTTATCCGTCTGAAACGACCTAATGCTGATCCAAGAGGAACGAGTAACAGCAAGCTTCCTAGAAATGTAGTGGAGTCAAAAGTACAATATTTGTCTTTGAAATGTAGTGGAGTGAAAGTAATAAGTTCACCAAAAAATAAATACTCAAGTAAAGTAAAAATACTCAAAAAATGTACTTAAGTACAGTACTCAAGTAAATGTACTTCGTTACTGTCCACCACTGATTATATGTGATGTAAATCAGAGCTCCAGTAGAATCTATGATGGTGAGTGAATAAATTACTATAAAGAGTATAAATAGTAGTGATGGGAATTTCGGCTCTTCTCTTTAAGAAGATCCGGCTCTTTCGGCTCCCAAGTAGCTCCTTAGATTTGATTGCTTAAATCAATTTATTATTTTATTTCTTTTATTTATTATTATTATTATTATTATTGTAAATTGATTTTTTATTATATTAAATTGTATGTAAAATGAATTATGAGTGTAAAAACATACATTGTATCAAATATGTATTATTTATATGGCTTTATTTATACAAAAATAAATTATGAAATAAAAAAACAAAGTCCCATCTCAAGTAAACAAACAGGTCCAATCTCTAAATGTGTATATTATTTGTAAATTTGCAACTACACTATATGAAATTGTCACGTTGCAATATATACATTCTGCCTTTGAACTGTCTATCACGTTAAAATGCGTCAAACTATGCTTCATTTCCTGTCACTCAGTTTCCTCACCTGGCCAGCGTGTAGTCTGTCTAAAGCAATGATCTATATTACTGGATAGGACGCTGCCTATTCGCTAGCATTGAGACTGGTGTTACACCAAAATCTGTGACCGTCGAAACGTGTGACCTTAGGAGGCGCTATTTCGGTATTTCTGTTCACATGCACGAGCGCACTACGCAGATTACGTATCTTACGCGGTTTTAATTATCTAAACAGCGGTTGGAAAGCTTAGCGATAATCAACGCTCCTATTTTTGTTTAATGTTCACATTGATAATTAAGTTCGTGTACAGGAATATCTGTAAAAACGTACTAAGGCTGAGGTTTTAATGCACACAAGTTTGTGGGTTAGTGAATAAAGTAAAGACTGACGTGACTAACATATGTCGTAACACAGCTCTGATCTCTCTCTCTCTCTCTCTCTCTGTCTCTCTGTCTCTCTCTCTCACTCACACTCACACTCACACTCACACACACACACACAGTACAAAACATTAAGTGAATCTGCACCCTAATCTTTTATCTGCTAAGTAAATACATTTTATTTATGTAGTTATTGAAAACACAGGTTTCTTGGCTGACACAAAAAGTAAAATCTAATAATTAGGCCTTTATCCAGAGCTTAAGACTTCCTGACAGCTGTCTATCAAAATATGGGACCTCACTATACTTCAGTAAATTCAAGTTAAAAGTCTTCTAAATCTTTACAGATTACTTACTTTTACTCATATTTCTATGTCAATAAAGCATTTATGACTGGTGTGTACAGTAAGGCTGTAACAGAGAGGTCACACATTCTGACAGCTGTCTATCAAAGTATGTGACCTCACTGTATTTCACTAAAATAAAACTAAATGTCTTCTAAATCTTTACAGATTACTTACTTTTACTCATATTTTTATGACAATACAGCATTTATGACTGGTGTGTACAGTAAGGCTGTAATAGAGGGGTCACTCATTCTGACAGCTGTCTATCAAAATATGTGACCTCACTGTATTTCACTAAAATAAAACTAAACATCTTCTAAATCTTTACAGATTACTTACTTTTGCTCATATTTTTATGTCAATAAAGCATTTATGACTGGAGTGTACAGTAAGGCTGTAACAGAGGGGTCACACATTCTGACAGCTGTCTATCAAATTTTTTATGGAATTATGACAAAATATAACTTGAAAGTTACCTGTCTCTCCAATCAGTGTCATTGCCACCTCCATTCTATATTTACCAAGATCTGAGTCCTCATTTGAGAAGGTCAAAGGCTCCCCTGCAAGAATTTTCTGTGCATACTAAAAAAAAAAATAACCCAATATATTTTTAGTTCTTTACTAGAAATATTGACATATCAATATCTGTTCTTACTTCAAGCAATATGTACTACTGCATCTCAAATTTGACAATATTGTAAAAAAGTTAATTTGTGTTGATAAAGGTAAACTGTCCTATATTTTATATTCATTAAGTAGCATATTTCAGTTTTTTTAAATTTCGTTTTATTGTTGATCAGGATTCATAAAATTCCAGAATTTCAAATGATTATATTTCATTGTTAGTTTAAATATATTACAATTCAAATTGACCATCATTTGATGACCATGACATTACTGTGTGCCCAAAGATGGATTGGCATCCTGTCCTGGATTTAGCTAAAATAGCTGAATGCCCTGCCTTGCATCTGGTGCATCTATAATATTTGTTAGTTTTATATTATTGCTACTCACAATGTCCTTAGGCTAATGTTACCGCTTGGATGGAGACGTTTGTCTGATACCGCACTGTGACTCATTACACTCTTGCATAAATAGTATTTTAACATATTCTGTTACTGAAGTTGTCCCACTGCTGCTTGATTGTTGTCCTCTCTCTTGTAATGCCATAGTAATGCTCTTGTAATACATAACACTATCTACTTTTTTTTCCAAAGTTGCCATACTGAGTGGAAAACTGGTAGCTATAGCCTACTTAAATTAGCTAGAAATGTTAACGTTGCTAAACCTGTTAAAGTTAAATGTTGCAAAAATTGGGGATGCAGTAGTAAAACTCCCCCTCCCCTCGCCCTTTAAAAAAAAGGTACACAGTAAATGTGCCAGTGTTAAATCTACAGTATTAGAGTTACTCTCCGTGTTAACACTAAGTTTTGATTTAACACTAGCACATTTACTGTGTACTAAATTATTTAAGTACATTTCTACTGAACTGTAAATGTGTTTAATGCAAAACAAAACAAAAAAAATTTTATGGCAAATCAAGCACTATATAACATAACATCACAACATATGAGTGAAAGTAAGTAATCTGTAAAGATTTAGAATATTTTTAGTTTTATTTTAGTGAAATACAGTGAGGTCACATACTTTGATAGACAGCTGTCAGAATGTGTGACCCCTCTATTACAGCCTCACTGTACACACCAGTCATAAATGCTTTATTGAAATAAAAATATGAGAGATGGTTAGTAATCTGTAAAGATTTGGAAGACTTTTAGTTTTATTTTAGTGAAATACAGTGAGGTCACATATTTTGATAGACAGCTGTCAGAATGTGTGACCTCGCTGTTACAGCCTGAGTGTACACACCAGTCATAAATGCTTTATTGTCTTAAAAATGAGTAAAAGTAAGTAATCTGTAAAGATTTAAAAGACTTTTAACTTCATTTTAGTGAAATACAGTGAGGTCACATATTTTGATAGACAGCTGTCAGAATGTGTGACCCCTCTATTACAGCCTCACTGTACACACCAGTCATAAATGCTTTATTGTCATAAAAATATGAGTAAAAGTAAGTAATCTGTAAAGATTTAGAAGACATTTAGTTTTATTTTAGTGAAATACAGTGAGGTCACATACTTTGATAGACAGCTGTCAGAATGTGTGACCTCTCTGTTACAGCCTGAGTGTACACACCAGTCATAAATGCTTTATTGAAATAAAAATATGAGAGATGGTTAGTAATCTGTAAAGATTTAGAAGACTTTTAGTTATTTTTAGTTTTATTTCATTTAAACTTTTCACTTGAATTTACTGAAGTATAGTGAGGTCCCATATTTTGATAGACAGCTCTCAGGAAGTCTAAGCTCTGGATAAAGGCCTAATTATTAGATTTTACTTTTTGTGTCAGCCAAGAAACCTGTGTTTTCAATAACTACATAAATAAAATGTTGTATGTACTTAGCAGATAAAAGATTAGGGTGCAGATTCACTTAATGTTTTGTACTGTGTGTGTGTGTGTGTGTGTGTGTGTGTGTGTGTGTGAGAGAGAGAGAGAGAGAGAGAGAGAGAGAGATCAGAGCTGTGTTACGACATAATATAATGTTAGTCACGTCAGTCTTTACTTTATTCAGTAACCCACAAATTTGTGTGCATTAAAACCTCGGCCTGAGTACGTTTTTACAGATATTCCTGTACACGAACTTAATTAAGTATCAACGTGAACATTAAACAAAAATAGGAGCCTTGATTATCGCTAAGCTTTCCAACCGCTGTTTAGATAATTAAAACCGCGTAAGATACGTAATCTGCGTAGTGCGCTCGTGCATGTGAACAGAAATACCGAAATAGCGCCTCCTAAGGTCACACGTTTCGACGGTCACAGATTTTGGTGTAACACCGGCGCGCCGTCATGGAGCCGCCATGTTGTGTGGAAGTGAAGCTTGTAAACAATGGCACATAGCCAGCACTGCTGCCTTCTCAAAGCTCTATCTTCACTAATAATTGTCCAATTTTAAAAAAATTTAAATTCTTTACAAAGAGGATAAAAAGCTCTTTAACATTAATCAAAGTATTAAAATGTTTGATGATATGTTAGGCTACTATTGGCTT
>BRDA01052056.1:0-14733 GCA_036984385.1 Crenuchus spilurus | reverse complement strand
GTCATACAGTTTTTGGGTTTTAGTTTAGTTTCATTTAGGTTTAAGGATGCATCATCATTTTTAGTTTCTTAAAAACCATTTATCTTATTTTTTTTTTCCTTTTTGTGGAAATGAATAGTAATTATTAGATAAAGGTGGGATTAATTGTTGCATGATTACAAATACATACATAACTATTAATGAGATATATTTACTTCAAATCACAGGCCTTGTACATTTTTACAAATATTTGTTATAAATTGCTTCTATGTACTGAGATCTATGGCACAACTAACCTTGCTAATAGTGGGTTGCAGCTGTGACATGCTATAGTCCATTACAAATATGATGGAGGGGGATTAATGACATTAAAATTCTTTCTACATTTTAGAATGGGCTTAAAAATCAACACATACTGTAATTGTATTTGGGCCACATGGCTCATGGGGGCTCTAGGTCACTGCCTGCCTTTGCCTAATGAAAACCAGCAAATTTTGATATGCTAGTTAAGTTACTTGGACAGTAGAAGCTACAGTGTGAGTAATTATTATATAATATATAATTAATCATTGATTTGCTTTCATTTATTTTTAATATAATTTCAATGTTAGATGCTTTTACATTGAATGTAACAGAGCTAATGCCACAAAATACAAATCTCTGATAAAAATACATATTGAATGTTTGTTTCTTTGTTGTTTTTTTTTTTTGCTAAAGTAAATTCTCTTGTGTACATGTGCCTACCTGCCCAAAAATGAATGTTAACCATCCTCACCTGTACTTGCACATAAGCACATAAAATAGCTTATTACAGGCTTTAGCAGTTATATCTGTGAAATCTCTGTTGACTAAAATCAGCATATCTTTATCATTTGTTTCCCTTTTTTCAAAATGATTGAATACAACTCTGATGTTCAGATGCATTGACAAACCAGATCATTAGAGGTCATGACCACAAATATTTGAATACATACTTGGGACTGCACCCTCTCCTAATCTAGATATCAACACTTTGCCAACAAAGTCCCAGTGCCAGCCTATCTCTTCTATTTCTGTCTTTGGCACTGTGTCCACTGTGACTCCTCTGAGGGCCAGAAAGAAGGAGATGTGGCTGTGGTCAGTGAGTGGACAGGTATTGAATTATTGCAGAGCTCGGAATAGCTGCATGCCACAAGCAGACTGCCTCCATTAGTGATTTTCTTACCTTGTTGTGCAGTGTTGTGACAGGCCACCAGGGTAACTTAAACACACAGATGATGTGGGTACATTTGTGTGATGTGTATAGACACACATTTAATATGAACTAGGTAGTGATTGTAGAATGGTGGTAGTATCATGGTTGGGGTCTTTTTTGCTGTATCTGGGCCAGGATGGTTTGCCATCATTAATGTAGTTATAAATTCTGAATTATACCACCAATAATTTGTCAATGTTCTCCCCTTCCCAATGTGGTAGTAGCCAATTAACTCATCCCATCCACTAGGGGGCTCTCCCCATCACTTTGCACTGTCCATGACTCTAGGAGGTTGAAGACATGCACACGTGTCCTCCGCTGCGTGTGATACGGCCACCATCCCTTTTCAAACTACCGTTGATACACCATCACTTGGGAGCCAACGCGCTCAGAGGAAAGCGCAGGGTTCCCAGCTCCAAATGAACCAATCAGTAGACAACTGAGTCAGTCAATGTGTGAGTGATAGGGAGAGAGAGAATGCCATCTACCCGCCCAAATAGAGCACTGCCCATTTTTGCTCTCTTGGGCCCCGGCTGTTGATGGTAAATAGCATGACCGGGATTCAAATTCATGATCCTGTGGTCATAGTGTCAGCGTCTTAGCCTGCTGAGCCACTAGGGGCCCCTATACCATCGAATTCTAAAGGAAAACCTATGTGAATTAAATTTGAGGGCAAGACAGCAGCTCTAAGCACAAGATGTTCTACCAAGGAATGGTTCGAGATTAAAAAAGTGAATGTTTTGAATTGATCTGATCTTAATTCAAGTGAAATGTTATGAATGGACGAGCAGCATCTAAATTCCATAGTTGAAGCTGTTATATACATCATAAATGGCTAAAATTCGGACTGATCAATGGTTACCTGAAAAATGTAGTAGTTATTGCTGCACAATCATTTTCCTCAAGTATAATTTTTGTATCATTTCATTAGATTTACTACTGAATCTGATGTTTTAGGTTGTTTATATGCAGAGTTCACTTTCAACACCACTGTAAATTGACTCTCTGCTGTTTGTTTGTGTGTGTGTTAAAAGACCCCTTTATTTTAAAGTACACCTGCAAGTTGGCCCTCTGCTGTGTGCCTCATTCCTTAAGTCTAAGCCCACCCAGGCTTACCCAGAAAGCCCCTCTCCATTCCAACACACACATAACGTGTGATCAGGCAGGTCATTTTCTCCTTTTCTCCTCCCTCTCTTCTCTTCTTTGCTCTGTTCTTCCTTGCTTTGTTCCTGGGCAGCCCACCCACTCGCTCTACTATTTAGGCTGAGGAAGACAAAAGTTAAGCTACAGCTCGGCCTGGAGAGACGGAGGGGAAAAAAGTTCATGGCTCGCTTCCAAACAGTGTGAAAAAGCAAATGGGTAGCAGAGAAGATAGAGAAGGAAGTGAAAAGGAGAGAGAGAGAAGGCAAAAGGGAGAACAGCATCTGCTTCTCGCTTCAGTAGTTCCAAAAACGAATACGCAAGTCAAAGTCGGGGGGGCCTGTGTTTGGATGCAATTGACTGTGAGTACACCTGTCGACACGTCACCATGGCAACCTCATTATCGGGCCAGGAGGATGAAGGCAGGGGTTGGTTTGAGATGCCAAAGCTGGAGAGAAAGACAAGTTTAGAGAGAGAGGGAGAGATGGGGTGAGAGTGGACTGTGATGTGATGTGATGTTGAGTTGAGTAGAGTCTAATCACTCAGTGCTCTTTCTGTGCTATTACAACCCTCCTGCCTTCTGCTCCAGGCTGGTCCCATTACCCCCAGTATACTGGTAAACAGGTTCATCTGAGAAGAAAAAACAGTGGGGAAAAATGACAAAACCATGTAACCCAATCATAACCAAACCATCCTTAAGCATTTTCACGCTGTACAATATGTCACAATATTTCATTTTTCTGGTGTTTTTTTTTTCTTTCTTTAGATAATACTGTGACATTTAAAAATGCCAGCTAAGAATACATTGATTTTTATTTAGCATATCACGTACTGCTCTTTACCAAATCAAATTAAACAGGACTAATTATGCTCTCTAATATCTAATAAAACAGGCAGGTGGTCAGTATCCTTTGATATCCTCAATAGACTTTGAAAATTGTAATGTGTAATGTGCTGTAATGTGTCCTAATTAGTTACAATAACAATACGTTCAATGGTGGACTTAACCAACATGCATTTTCTTGGGGCCCCAGAGATCAGGGGGCCCCCTGCTGACCAAAAGAGGTTGGCAAAAAAATGAAAAAAAAAAAAAAAAAACAACTAAATGGGTAATTGTTTTTGTTGTTCCACACTAAAGAGATACCGTACACCACAGATGTAATTTGGGAGTGGGGGGTGGGGGGCTGGGGCTTTTTCATATGACAGTTTTGGTCCTCTGCAATTTTTCTCGTCCAAAAACAGTGTTACACTATATTAAAAAGAGATATTAAAAAACGGCCACTCAGTCGTAAGCCAACAAGCTCATCGATTGGCTCTGCTGTTTCTTGCTAACGTCTGATTGGCTGTCCCAGCTGTCACTCCATCGAGCAGCGTCTGGACTTATAAACCTGTATTTTACCGTTTGGCCAGCAGTCCGTGTTCACCTGCCACTGTAAGTTGTTAATATGTTGAGCGTTTGTTCTGCCTGTGTCACATCAGCTAAATGGATTGTCAGAGGTTTCATAATAAAACATTAACATTTGAATCTGTGTCTGTGTGCGTGCATCTACCAGTCTGTGATAAGCCATCCATTTACATGCCTCTAAGTTTAACTATTGTCAAAATAATTCAGAATTTCTGCTTATTTTTTTACTCAAAAATGAGGTATAATTCTGTGTAAATGAGGTCTATTGACCATACAGTCCAAAAATAAGTGCAAAATTGGTGGTAATCAATTGGAGTGAAGTTGACTATCAGGGTGAAACTTAGAATTGGGTGATAATTTTATATTACATGCTTTTAACAGTTTATTAATTATTATTATTTTATTATTAATAATAATGACTAATTATTATTAGTATATTATTAACAGTAACTAGTAATTCTTAATAAAATATTATGAATAATAATAATGTTTAAATAATGTATAATATTTGTGTAATAATTAATATTTATGAATAATTAATGATAATTATTTATGTTCAAGCCGTTACCGCACCATAACTATCAAAAATAATCCGTTTGATCATGGCCCTCAGACATAACATTGCTTATGGCCCCAGAACTTCCAAATCCACCCCTGATTACATGTCTCTATTGCTCACCCCTAATTTGAATGAGTTTTCATAAAAAAAAAAACAATTTGTTGAGATGTGTGTTAAGAACATTTTTAAAGGAATGATTCAGATATGAATATATTTTTCTACTTACATTGCTAAACAAACTGTAGAACTCAGTAGTCACCAGGTAAGAATTTCTTCATTTATTATACTGAAGATGTACTGTGTCCTAAAACAAACTGACTAACTTGTGAGACTTGAATTGAGATCTGGGGGCAGGTTGAGTTGGTTGTGAGATGTTTTGGTGATGGAAATGACTGGACTATTGAGTGAACCACTCATTTATAGCATAAAGTGCTTCCGCATAAAAGCATACGTTTTTTTTTATATCTTTCATCCACTAAGACTTTAAGAGTGTAGCTAACCCTGCGTCATGCTATGACTGATGATAAAATGCACCACCATTACTTCAGCTTAAAAGCCAGAGGTTTTCATATTGCACCTTTGTCCCTGACATCTCTCTATGCTCTGTTCTGAGAGAAAATCGCAGAAAGCTCTTTAAAATACAGTTGCAAGTAAACCAAAAGTGCATTAGAGGATGTGCAGGATGAAGCTGTAGCCCTGAGGCAGTCAGATGGGGCCTTGGTGTAACACACACATACAAAGACATACACAGCTCATCTGATAAACACATCAAAATATCAGTTACTGTTAGAGGGCCCATTCATTATATTAGTCCTGTTCTCTGACACACATACATACTCTCGCAATGAGCAAGCAGTGTTTCTGGTCGAGGAACTGAAATCTGTTTCTTGTGAATCAAATAAGCATGAAGTTGTGGCGAGGTGGGATTTATTGCCGTCTTCCTTCACGCAGAGTAAATGCAGCTATTAGCCTTAATCAGTTTCACAGTGAACTTGTACCAAATCTGAGTATTATTGCAGAGCTCGTGAACTTGTTGAGATGGTTTGTCTCTGCTTGGCTTAACCTTCTCTTAATAATGATGCCCCGTAACACTGTTCTGAGCAGAACTTGTTTATAAAGGTTAGAGGATTGATGGTTGCACAACTACTATATTTATCTAGGCGCATGGCTATTCAATAAAGCTAAAGACCAGAGATTTCCAGCTTTCTGAGCTTCTTTGTTCCACTTCCAGTCTGTTAAAACATTTTTAACTGCAATAGAAGTTTCAATTCTGAGCTCATTGTACAGTTCAAGTTTCATACATTTTATGTGTTGTGAAGTTTTCATTTTAGCATTAATTATACACCAGTCAGCCATAACCTTAAAACCAATTAGCTAATTTTTCTAATGTGCTGTTGGTCCATGCACCAACAAAACAGCCCTGATCCAAAGAGCCATGGAACCTACAAAACCACTAGAGGTGTCGTGATGTCATCAAGCTCTTAACAGAAGATCCTTTTAAATCCTGTAAGTTTTGAGGTGAAGCTGCCACAGATCAGACACCCCACAAATGCATGAACAATAATTTGCAGGTTGACCACTGCTGAATAGATGCACCTCACAAGCATTGCCATTTTGGAGATGTTCAGTTTTTTTAGATATATCACACACCATTATAATGAGATAATCAAGGTTATTTGCTTCATTTGTGAGTACTGTTAATACTGTGGCTGAATGATGTAGAGCCTGGCTCTCTTTTCAATTATTAAAATGGAAATATCAACAAAAATTACATAAAAACCATGGACACTGAAACAAGGCTTCAACATTACTTCCACAAAAGCAGCAATTTCTCAACACTGTAATGAAAAGATTACACCCTTAATTCTTTTTGTGAATTCTTTTTTTTTTTAGTTTTAGGCCGAATTGCCTGTAAAGTTCTAAATCTACATGCCGTTCAATAACGGTACTAATAAAATTCTCACTGACCCATCCACAAGCATTTTTATTCAGGAAGTCTGCAATGGTTCTAGTAATGGCGGAAGTGATCAAACCACTACTGCCACTGCTCTCCGCCCCCACGGCCCATCTATGATGAAGAAATCTGCAGGGGTCAGGGGTCGCAGGCTATAGTCCCAAGGGAGACTCTTATTATCTTGTGGATTTATGAAGGCTGTTATTATTCCTGTCTGAGAGATTCTGCAGGCTTCTTTCCGCCAGCCTCTCACCTGGAAACAGTTGCTCATAAATAAGCATGAAGGAGCTACGAGGAGCCCATGTACTTCTCTGTGAGGGACTGTCCATGTGCTGTCTTTATTACAGCAAATCCATCTGTCTGGCTGGATCATCAGACAACTGCTATGTCTCCTGATCTCCAGCCACGTCCATCACTCCTTCTGTCTTTGGGTTGAGGCATTTGATGTGAAATCATTCATGCTAAATTAAACTTTTGCGAAGCACCAAATCTAAGGATTGCAGCAAAAACATAATCTTACCTCAAATGTAGCTGAATGGCTTAAAGAGAATAAACATATTCAAACATTCTGTCTTCAAATTGGCCACTCTTTCATTTCTTTAGATATGTGGCATCCTTTGCAGTTTTTATATTAATAACAATATGCCATGCACTATTTAGATCTACATAAAAAGAAATTTGAGGAAAGCATTTTTAGCAAAATTAGTCTAAATGTAAAAATGTATCTACAGTGTAAACTAATACTTCAGACATCAAACTTGACTTGCTGAATTGACTTGTTTATGGAAGAACAAATGTAATTGCTTTTCACAGTTTTGCATGAATACTTTGAACACTTGCATTGATATTAATTCATATTTTTAGTCACAACCATGAGGTATCTCTTTAAAGCTTATAGTTGGCAACAACAATGGAAATCAGTCCTCTGAATCTTCTTTTGTAGCTTTCTGTTAGAGGTGTAGTAATGGATAAAAATTTCTTTTAAAAAGTCTAAATTGACTTATGTAAGGTTTAGTGAACCTGGCTAAAGGGAGTTTCTTTGGGTTTATAGTCAATCTGAAATTAAAAAGAGGCTTTTACCAGTTCGTGGGCATATTAAATGGTAGTTGTGCCACATAATTTTAAACACAACACTCTTGTATTTCCAGTCGTATCAAAGTGCACAACACCTACCTTTTCAAGTCACTGTGTATGTGTGTCAGGGGAAGAAAGTAACCAATACCATTGCAGCCTGTTGTCTTGCTCTCACCACTACCCATCAAGCAAAAAAACCGAGCCAGCTCACCATCACATAGCAAAGTGTCAAATAATAATCATGTCCTACTCATGATTACTGCATTGTTTCATTCAGAAGTCTTAAGGAGGTTTTTTTTTTTTCCTTTGAGACTTGGAGGCCATGTAAAGTCAATCTCCACCACCTCTGCCTCCAAATTCTGTGTGAAATTTGATTTTATGTTTACTCTTTTTTCCCTTTGCTTTCTCTAGCTGGGCCTTCTTGCCTGACTCTTCCATTTTCTACACCTTCACCATGATGTAGATAATATGACCACTGGATCCTGATTCAGTTTTAATGTCATGATGTACAAAATTATGAACTGCACTGTGACTAGTATTGTGTCTAATTGTCAAAGCCCAGCCCTACAGTACAGCATTGTGTTTCACACAGGAGGAAAGGTGCCATAGTGAGTCGCCTATGTGTAAATCCACAGGCCAGCCCTGTGTGATAACTATCACTGGTTGTGATTAGTTGGGGTTGCTGCTTTCCAGAACTAAAGGGAGCATGCTGAATTCCAGCAGTGTTTGTAGCTTAGCGCCTCCCCTGTGCTGGCACATATGGCACTACTATAACTGACACACTCCACCCGGAAGTTTCCGCCATCCGGGGACATTATTTATTACCACCACTGATGCAGAACACCTGCTTGGATTACAGGCAGTGCCTTTTACAAGAAACCTGGAGGGACAGCTGTGCCCTCAGCTTTGGATATTATCCTTCTGCCTTCACTTTACTCCCCTTTTACTCTCTATGGTTGCTGTGTGGATCATATAGTATGTTAAGAATTGATGCCACTGAATTTACCAACTTGTAATGTTAATTTGTGTCCAGAGTCTAGATGGACCTACAGCAATCGTCAAATGTAGCAAATGTTGATCAACTAAAACACATTTTTGTGTCTGGTTTCTGGAGCTATAAGGCTAATTTAGCCACCATCAATTAGCAAACTGCATGCCTAAATCATTAAAGCTCCCATATCATAGAAAACCATAATAGTTTCCAAATGAATTTGTTGCAGTATGTAAATAGTGTTCATGGGGAAAAAAAATATACACTGAACAAAAATATAAACACAACACTTTTGCTTTTGCTCCTTTTTTCATGAGCCGAACTCAGAACTACACAAAAGGTCTTTTTCTCTCAAATATTGTTTACAAATTTGTGTAAATCTGTGTTAGTGAGCACTTCTCATTTGCCAAGATAATCCATCCACCTCACAGGTGTGGCATATCAAGATGCTGATTCAGCAGCATGATTATTGCACAATTGCACAGTTGTGCCAATAAAAGTCCACTCTAAAATGTGCACTTTCATCACACAGCACAATACCACAGATGTTGCAAGTTTTAAGGGAGCGTGCATTTGGCATGCTGACTGCAGGAATGTCCACCAGAGATGTTACCTCTGAATTGAATGTTCATTTCTCTACCATAAGCCATCTCCAAAGTCGTTTCAGAGAATTTGGCAGTATATTCAGCCTGCCTCACAACCACAGACCACGTGTAACCACAACAGCCTAGGACAGCTGCTGCAACAATTAGTTTGCATAACCAAAGAATTTCTGCACAAACCATCAGAAATCGTCTCAGGGAAGCTCATCTGCATGCTCATCGTCCACATCAGGGTCTCCACCTGACTGCAGTTCATCGTAGCCAACTTCAGTGGGCAAATGGCTTGTGGCATGTCGAGGAGGTGTTCTCTTTGCGGATGAATCTTGGTTTTCACTCTACACGCAGATGGCAGACTGCATGTATGGCATCCTGTGGGTGAGCAGTTTGCTGATGTCAACTTTGTGAATCGAGAGGCCCATGGTGGTGGTGGGGTAGAACACCTCTCCTATATGCCATGCGCCATTGAATGTGAGCATTTGCCCACTCAAGTCAATTGTGATTTTGGATATAACTTCAGTTTTACAAATGGGAAGGAGTGTGTGACATCAGTTTTTTTAGAGAATTTCACCAGAAAAACATGTCAGTGTAACTTGTTAACCAGAAAATTACAGATATGCTGTCAAACGTTCAAGTGTTAAGGTTCCCGTTTCCTCCCATTCCTGATGAACTTTCACCAAAACATCTGGATGAGTGCTACCATAAGCATCAACAATTATGTCTTTAAGATGAACAACATTCTGTATCTTCACTGATTGAACAACTGCTTTGACATGACTCCACAGATAGAAATCCAAAGGGGTTAAATCAGGAAAATGTGGTGGCCACTTGTGCCCCTGCGACCAATCCACTTTTGGGGAAAGTATACATGAATTAAAATCACTGTTTTAACAAGAGAATGACTAAAGTTTTGTTGACACAACTGCGCACACCAGTTTTTCTAGTGAAAATCATTTTGATGCATCACACAACTACCTTCACATTTATGAAACTGAAGTTGAATCCAAGATGGCGACATTTAAGATAGCCATCATGGTGGTGACATGGCCAAACAGCCCCCCTTCCTTTCCCCCACAGATTGTGTCTAAAATTGGATCACCATCTGCTAAACCATTTATACCTTACCTCTGAGACACCCTGTATATCCACCTACAGCAGCTCAGTCTGTTAATGTGGAAGTGTTTTAGCCTGGACTGCTTTTCAATTGAGAGGCACAACAGGGAAGCCAATTAAGGCAGAGGTCAATTACAAATATCAGTCTTAACAACAAGGAGAGGTTGGAAAAATTGTCATATTGACATGGATTATTGCTGTTTGGGGTGCACCACCCAAATTTTAGGGGAAAAAATAATTCAAGAAACAAAATCAAGAAAAAGTTGGTAGTGGCTGATACTCAGCAGAAGTACAGATTCTCAAAAATCTGGACTTCAAATGGATGCTAGGCCTTCTAGCTGCTTAAAGATTGGGTGATTTTATGAATAACAGTATAAGTATCAGAAACCATGTAAGTAAGTCTTATTTGACATCATTTAACCCTCTGGGTTCGGTGCTCCTGCCGGCAGGATAACGAAATTCTTCAAAAACACATATAACTCTGTGAGATTTTATCCTAGAAACAAAACTAAACATACCCTGGAAACCTTAGTGTATACTTTTCAAATAAATATATATAGCTTGAATCAAAATACATTTTTAGATATTTGTGAGAGGAGCATAAATAAGCAGAGACACGTTTTTCAGCTATGATAATAACATGGTAATACCAGACATTCCATTGGTGTATTAGTGGCCGTTGATTGTACACTTGAACAAAGACCTCTCACCTTGAGTGTTCACACCTATCTCATGAATGTTACATGTAGGAACGAGTGACTCTGTAAAACACAATGTCAACTCACATTTGTTAAGCTTTAGAAATAAAACAACATACCATTTCTAAAAACTGTAATGACCAGTGTGTAGCCAACACCTCTGTTTATTCAGTTTTGAGCTCAAAGGTCTTGGCTAGAAATGTTTAGAGTGTGTTTTTTCACAAAATATCAGCACATCTGAAAATAGGTTTAAGTTTAGAGCAAATTTCATCAAAATATAGATGTATGACACTAGGGCTGCCACAAACGATTATTTTTATAGTCGACTTATCACCGATTATTTTTTAAGATTAGTCGACTAATCGGATCATACGTTAATTGAATATAAAACATACAGCTTATCGCACTAGAATGCAGCTGCTATTATATAACCATCATTAGATTTCAGCTATATGCTAAATAAAAATAAAAACAATTAAGATCATGGTTCATTAAACCTTTAATGAAATATGCAGCTTGTTGCATCAAACAATTATTTAACTGTTTAGCATAAAGTATAAACGTAGCACTGAAACGTAACGTTAGAAAACAGCATTGCTATTCAAACACATGACTGTTATAACGTTACAGAAAACACATGAATGTGTTCTAAGGCTAATGAATCAAATCGTCATTGCTAATGTTAACTTTTACAGCTATCAATATGAGTAAGCAGCAAGTTAACTCTCTGTTTACGCTAATTTTAACAGCTAACTAGCAATTTAGCTTACCGAGATGACGGTCCCTCTTCATCATTGTCACAATCAGCCACAACAGGCTTCCTTTTCAGGTGCTCGTGCATCGCAGTTGTGGTGACGTGGAAGGCAAGTTCTGCCTTGCAGATATTGCATTGCACACGTTTCTCTTTCATTTTCTTAAAATGATCCCACACTTTTGAGCTCCGTTGCCAGCTAGCCATGATGAGCTTGTCTGTGACGTCATCCACGGCCTACCCCAGTTATCACTACTGTGCATGTGCGTCAAGGACGAAAAGGCAGATGCAGCAGTTTGGAGAGAAAAAGAGTAAAAAACAAACAAACGACACATCGACTATTAGTCGTCGACTATTTTAATAGTCGACATAATCGTGACTAGTCGACTAATCATGGCAGCCCTGTATGACACTCACTGTTTGGACACTGTTGTTGAGTTTGTGCTGAACAAAAGCCTGTCTAACACTTTGGAAAACAATTATTTTAAATGTGTGTAATTTGTAAAAAGTCAGAGCATGTTAGACTACATCAGAGTGTCTGAAAACCCTCAGACTCCAGAGGGTTAAGAGCTGGAGACTAACTGAATTTGCACAATGCTAATTGGTACAATAATCTCTCTTTACTTGTTATCCATATTAGCCTAGCTCTAAACTAAAGGAGCAGCCCTTTGTTTGGGTAATAGGCTACTTTTGAGGTAAGGGGATTTTTTTCACTTTAAATGCACAGTTAAGGTGTTAATGCTGATTTTATTTTACTTATATTATCAGTGTAGAGACAATATGGCTATATTTAGCAGGCCCAGAGAAGGGGAGGAAAGAGAAAGAAATGGCAGAGGGCATCTGTGGGATAATGAGATGTGCACTTTTGCTCACTTTGGGTGGCTCTGAGCTTTCACCTGTGCGGTGTGTGCGCCATCTGTTTCAGAGGAGCTGGAAAGCCCTCATCCTGAGAGCACTTTTAGGGGGTTGTGATTTATTGGGATGAGTCAAAGCCAAAACTGGAGGAAGAATCATGCCTTCTTTCAGCCAGCCACAAATTTCCTACAGCAAGAGGCTCCCTTCATTTCATGCCCTATTCTCTCTCTCTCTCTTGCACCTTCATACGCTCACTTGCTTGCTCTCTTTCTCTCTCTCTCTCTCTCGCTCTCTCTCTCTCTCTCTCTCATACACACACACACACACACTTCTTCTCGCTTTCTCTTTGTCTGTTTCAGAGGCTCTCAGTGCACACTATTCTCTTTTCAATCTTCCCTCTACCTTCTCAGAGTAGCCATGCCCTCTGTTACTCAGGCTCATCCACACTGACACACACTCAGTGTCAAAAAGAGGCAAAATTTAAATTTATCCCACAAGCCGAAACAGCCTCGGTGCCTTTGATAGTTGGAGTAATCTAATTGAAATTCCCCCCAACCCTCTCTCCTTTACTCACTTTTACTGGCTGAGTGCTGACGGGGAGAAATTTCCACCCACTGCTCCATTAGACACTCTTCACAGCCTCAGAGATGGAGAGAGAGGGAAGACCTACACCTCTTCTTTTCTCGTCTCTTCGTTTCTCTTCTCATCTCTTTGTTTCTCTTCACAGATCTGGGCTTGTTTTTGCTTCTCTCTTCTGTTCTGTTCTACCTCTTTTCTAAGAGGAACCGAGCTGATAAGATCCCATCATCCTCTGGGTCAGTTAGTGGAGTCAAGATGCAAATAGATCCTTAAAAGAAGGCTGTAAAGGTTCCCTTTAGCAGTGTGATAGAAGAACCATTGTTGGTTCTCTAAATAATGTCAAACAGTGAGTTAAGAGCCAATAACGATTTGTGAATCTTTATTTTTTTTAAGTTTAGTTCTCAATTTATTTGTTGTTGTGCTCACTTGTCTTCTCAATTCTCTTATTTCCTGTTTGTCTCCTTCTCTGATTTTCTCATTTCTACTTTTATCTTTTCTTCTCCTTTCATCTCTTCTTCTTTCTGCTCTTCTCTTTTTCTCCTTTCTTCTCTTCTCCTCTTTCCTTCTCTTTTTATCTACTCTCTTCTTATTTTCTTATCTCCTCATTTTCTCCTTTCTGCTCTTCTCTTTTCCTCATTTCTTCTCTCATCCTTTTTTCATCTCCTCTTTCTTTTTCTATTTTGTTCTTTGTCCTTCTTTCTTTTTTTTTCCTTCTGTCAGGGTTTAGACAGTACTGCCACCGCTACATCACTCCTCTGTATACAGTGTTGTTGGGTGTATCACTGGTGTAATAGCATGTATTCAACAGAGTCACAGAGCAGAGGGATCACCTGTTGTGTCATTAGAGTGTTAATTACTTCTGCCCTCACTTCCATCAGTCTGCCAAGAGCACTTGGCAGCCATTTCCAGTGCCATTAAGTTTTACTTTCATTAGTGGAAAAACACCAGACACACACACACACACACATTATATACAGACACGTACACATACTCTATGAAGATAATGAGGGTGACATATCTGATGTGTTATGGGTGGGTCTTAAATGGTGGGTTGCTGGGTCTGTTCTTGATCATAGAAGACAATGTTAAAGGTTTAAACTCCATCCAGCTCACTTAACAGGTTTGTGATTGCTGATGGGTTAGAAATTCACGTGGTCATAAATCACATATATGATGATGATGTTGGTGCCTTGGATACGCAGAGGTCTGGGTCACAGGACCAGATTAGGCTTGTGCTTATTTTTGGCCGGCCTTTTCACTCAAGTGAGTTAACTCATATATTAGTATTCATTAAGCCATGAGCCTTGTTCAAGCAAATAAGCCAGCTATTGTTCTCAGGATTTCCTCGTAAGGATGAGTTTCAGCACTAAAGGGTTTTTCAGGTGGGCTCTCTCCAGAATAGACCTGTTCAACACAGTCAACTTCCCATCTGGATATACTGGATGTATATCCCATATTTGGCATGTAATAGTAGTACCTCCCTTCCCTCTATCATGGACATTTACACCACCCACTGCATCTGCAAAGTAACAAGCATTGTGGATGACCATACACACCCATCACACTCACTGTTCACACTCCTACCATCTGGAAAAAGGTACCAGAGCATTCAGGCAATAACATCCAGACTGTGTAGCAGTTTCTTCTCCCAACCATCAGACCTCTAAACCCTCCAGACATGAACAGAACAGACACACACACACACACACACACACACACACTTCCACACACTCTCCATACAATCAGATTCTGGAAAGAACACACAAGCTCCTTCTGGAACTTTTTTTTTTCCCAAACTGTTG
>BRDA01052055.1:0-13062 GCA_036984385.1 Crenuchus spilurus | reverse complement strand
ATATATAATAACTAACATATAACTATTTCACATATACAAGTTTAAATAACGTCTCATCAATTGATTTCATGCCACTCTTTAAATAACTATTTTAAATAAAAGACTACAAAATGAAGTTTTATGGAAATCCCCAGTTCCATACTTTCTCCGAAAATGATTTTTCCTGTGGTCTCCAAGGCGTAGTGTGCGCATGCTACCTAAAAGACGCTTTTTGTAAATCTTCTGATTGATCACCCATATGCGCAAGACATAAAGGCCACGGCTTGTAGTGTATCACAGCTATGAACCTTTGTTCGAGATTTTACCGCAGTGTCTATCACTGACAGTTTACTCTTCATAATTTTAGATTCAAGACGTCAGCGAGTTCTACCAAGGAATCATTATTAATCTTTTCAATATCTAACATACCTTCAAAACTTCAAACGAGATACTCACATACCATTATATTCATACCAGTGTCACATTTGTGTCCATTTCATCTACACCAGTGTGGTCACGACTTCTGTGCTTTATGCATATTGCATTTTTCTGCATGCAGAGATTTATGTACCCTTCTCAAATGACGATATCAAAATAACAACATTCCAGGTTCTACTGTAATTGTTTTTGTTTTTATTTTAAGTGTCATATATTTTAACACGACTTACAAATATACAAATCTTTTTCTTTTTCCTGGAAAAGTGAATGTAGTGAACATTTAAGCTACACCTAGGGTAAGGGTACAATGTTGAGAGACAATAAATGCACCCATACTTTTTATCCTGACAGTGCAGTATGATCATTTGGGTTGCTAAAGAAAGAACCTTCTAATTTTATACTTGTCATCTAACTAACCTACCGTCATTAATGTACATTAAATAACAGATTATCTTGTTCCAAATTTTCATAAAAGCAGAATTTTACATAGCTCTACAGTTTTATAAAGCTTTACATAGCTCTACTTTGTGAACTGGGACTTGGAATATTTTTAAAAGGGATGAGCAGCCCTCCCTTTCTAAATCATCATAGCAACAGCACCCCCCCACACACACACACAGACACAACCAGACGGCCGTCTTTTACAGGTCAGGCGGGGCCTTCAAGGTCAAGGCCAAGTTTAAAGTGAGGAGCCTGGCCCTCCCTGAAGGGCTTGTTCAGGCGGCAGCAATAGACGCAGTCCCTCCTTAAACAAACCGTCCAAGTTCAAGGCCTCTGGTCTGCGCCTGTCATCACAGCCATATACACTGCAGGCAGGAATACAGACTAAGGGCAAAGTAAGCAATCAGCAACATATAGAGATAAGACAAACACATCCTACTGGATTCAGATGACAAACAATAAACACAACACATCAAGTGTACGCAAAACATCGCTATTTCAGACCTTACGGAGGCTTCCATTCCAACACAATTGTGCTAGAGCCATTCCCATATTCGCGAGCTGTTGCCTCGTGGCAGCTACTGTACCCAGGAAATGCCTTAATGGTCTTATTGTCAAACTTCCTGCCCACTTGTAAAACTGTAAAGCTCCATTACAAGTCATCGTTGTGCTTTAAGCAGGTTATCGGGCAAGTCTCCTGCATTTCAGGAATTAAATAAAGCAACATACAACTTTGAAAATAGATGCAAACTTACTTCAGGAAATCCAGGTAAGTTTACAATCTAAGATTAGGGAATAAGAAAGTATTTTCTCGTTCTGTAAGGTGTAAAGTTTATATGAACAGCCGTGGTGCACGACTCACCCAACAGCCAGTAGCATTAGTGTGGAAAGCATACCCAAATCTATTATTTACTTATAATGTCTAAAAATGAAAGCTAGCTTAATTACAAAAATGTTATAATTCACAAATGTTCGTGTTTTCAGAGTGAATGTTGCAAACTGTGAAATATCAAAGCGTTTGAACAGTTCGGACGCTTAGTTTGAACATATTTATTGTTAGTAAAGGTACAGGTAAAACTTCGCTCGCTTTCTTTCAGACAACTATACACTAGATATATGCGAGTTGCATGACGTTTCTTCTCCTGCTCTATTGTGAGTGCACAAATAACACAGGAACATATTACTTGCAGTTTCCTATTAGATAACGATGCGCCCCTTTCAAATGGCTTTGCTTCCATATACATTTCTCATGATGGCAAATTTATATATTTACATATAGTTTTTTAAGATAAGATGAAATTGCGACTATAACCAAAGTATTTCATTTTAAAACAAAATGCGGTTTCACTCATTAGCACTTCCTAATTATATTTACAGGAAAATGGGCAGTCAATGCATGTTAAAAGGTTCACTTTCAAGAATTTTGCCATTGCTAATAACCCTTAGCAAATAACCAGCGCATCTTGGTTGTTTCAAATGCATTAATATAAATGTCTAATTGTAATAATTAGGCGAATGTAAACTGAGATAATATGTATGCTAATGTAAAATGTGCATCATGCAAACCGTACACTCACATTTCAGTGCAGGTGATTGATATTGCATTATTATATGATATCAGATGTCACATTATTTGAACTGCTGTCCACCACAGTTCAGTCACTGAAAGCTGAAAAAGGAGCGGTGTAGTTCTATGTTTGTTTTCAACTCAGTAAACAGTATAGTTCTGTAAGCGTTTTAACTAGGAAATCACCGTTGGGTAAATAATAAACATCAACAAAGATGATTTAAATAAAGTTTGGTGCCACTACAACTGAGCTCTTGCTAAGTGCTATAATGTAAAATTAATGCTGAAGCAAATGTATAGCTTCTATTGATTTTTTTTATCGCTTTAATATTTAACAACTGACTGAATGCACTTGAGAAATCGTCAAGCAACCATCATGTGATTATACTGTGGGCTAAATATTTTTACATGTAATTAAAGAAAGGTATGTGAAAAAGAAAGTTCTAGTTAAAAGATCATCATAAATTAGCATATATTTTGTGTTTGTTTGCTAGAACTATCAGCTGACATCAAACCTCCGGTATGCTACAATTGGATTAGAAAATATATTTATGCAATTTGTCAGTTGTAGATATTGTTTACAATATTAATGCTGCTGTTTTGCGATTTTATATGCACAATTCCCAGACAAAGCATAGGACTACTTAATTCTGAGAATGTGTGACTGTCATATCGCTCATTTACTAGACATTAATATTTATTTACTTGTTTAATTTATTAACAATTATTAGTGAAAAAAACTGTAAGAATGTATGAATAATTGGTATAGGCAACAATCAATCGCTTTAGACAGTTAATTTATTTTACTAAAGTGGTTATATATTTCAATTTAATACTGGCTATAGCAAATGTTTGGTGTATTGCAGGGGTAGGCAACTCCAGTCCTGGAGTGCCGGTGTCCAGCACAGTTTGGTGATGTCACTGCTCTGACACTACAATTAAACATGCTAATTGCTGAGTTGAATCAGGTGTGTTTGATCAGGTAGATCACCAAACTGTGCAGGAAACCAGCACTCCAGGACTGGAGTTGCTTACCCCTGGTGTATTGTCTTTCACATTGTCAATACAATGGAGGCTTATTAGAGCACATGGTGAGTCCCACCAAGACTTTCTAGGACGTCCCACTTTGGGACGTTAGGACTGTAGGAAAACACAATCCTGCTTTGGGATATCTATTTTGAAGTGTTAGCAAATTTTGGGTAACAATTTCAGATGCTCTTGAAGATTAGCAAGGTGATACTGATTAAATTAAATATTCAACCAATGTTCGCCAGGCCACTAAATTGAAAATGTATATGTTAAATAGGAAACATAATATCTTAAATATAATTAGATGTTGTTGCCACCTATACATCTAACCAAATGCTTTTATGATCATATGGATAAACAAAGTTTAATAATGTTTCTAAAGTTAACAAAACCACTCATCCTACTAATAATATACACAAAAAATCATACAAACCTGATATAACTCTGGACCTGACTGTTTTGTTTGGTCGCCAAGTAGATTTGCAGAGAAGAAATATTATTTTTATATATTTATAATACATTTGTTTTGTTTTGTTTGATTTAATTTTATTTTTATTTGATCGTCCAGCAAATTACATACGTTTATTGACATTTTATAGGCATTTTAACATAAAAATGATGATCACTATATATCAAATAAGAAATAAGAAAAATGAAATGAAAAGTAATATCATGTATCAGTTTCTTTGTGTACTGCTATGGATGATGCTTCTTTAAGACCTGCGTTATATCAACTGGCCAGGTTTCATGCTGACCAAAACACTTTCTGAGAAATAGATCTCTGGGGGAAGGTGCCTAAACTCCAGTTATGAACTTGATCCAAATCATAAGCAGAATGCTATACAAAACCCTGCAGCACTAGTTAAAGATGTGCACCTACATTCTATTCCAGTACTGAACAATGTTAGAACAAAGCAACAAATGTGTTAATACATTAACAGTAGCCTGTTTAGTGATTGTATTATTCACCATTTCAACCATTTCCAACAATGTCAATCATTTAAAAACAAAACATACAATCCACCACATTATTGGGTATTTCACCAAAAACAACGAAAAAAGAATTGAATTTACAGCACATCATTTCTATATTAATACAGTTTATAACAAAAATCCTTTTATAACTTACCTTTAGCAACTCTATTGATGTAGTATAATTTATTGTTATGGAAATTCTGTGCCTTTCCATCAATGACTTAGTTCAATAGAAAATGTTTTAAATCAAACCAATGTATGGCTTCATATTGGGAAATAGTTAAATATATTAGAAAGAAAATTTAATTGAATTAGCTTTAATTAAACAGGTTGACTGTATACAGCAGCTGTTAAAAAAGTCAGTGTAAGGTCTGACTACAGAACTATCATGACAGCATGTTTGCTCTAAACAGGCACAGCACTTTGGTGGTTGTACATGTAATGATGAGATAACAAGAATGCAGATTAATATGCAGAGAGAACGTCATGAGAGAACTCCAATCATGTATGATGTTTTTGAACTGATATTTCTACCAGTGTTCATCCATTAATTGTTCTTTCAATTTAAGATTCTTCAAAGTAGGGAACTGATTGTCTCAAACACATAAAGTGGGCAAGAAATGCAAGTAATTAACTATTGACAAGGCACAGCTGTTAACTGAAAGGCATTCCAGGTGACTACCTCATAAAGCTGTCTGAGGAAATGCCAAGATGAACAAACCAGATTTTTCTTGTTGGGCAAAATAACTGAGGGGACAATATAACAGAATTAACATTATGAGAAAACTATGAGGCATGGATTAGAACATTGGCTGTTGCCTTGTAATACAAATGACACAATATATTACGTTAAAATTAGCCTCATGTTCAATGCCATTATTCATGCATGCTGAAGTAGGTTTCAAATAATCATTGTAGATGATAAAATTGGTCAATTATCATCTTCTTTTTGTAGAGCGAGTATTTAAATTAAAATCAGAATACACGGAAAAGTGAAGAAGGAACAATGAGTAGCTAGTTATTCTGAGATTAATTCTATATTGTTGCAAAAAAAACCAGACCTCAGTTTCATCAATAATTGACAGAATAGGTCTCAGTGAAAAGTCATCTATATCACACTTCAAGTAATAATTTTTAAAAATATAAACAATTATTTCCAAACTGAGATGCAACCTGATACATTTGTGTTCTTTTTAGATTCTCTGTAGCACCTGTTTCACCAAACTGCATATACACTACATGCACCTGCATATCCAGCAACCTGCAAAGAAAGCAAGTACACAGCCTTTACTTTGGCTTTGTTTGAGGAACATCAACATTTTTCCTCTTTAACTCTTCTTTTAGTTCTCCCTCTCAATCACTTTCCCAATCACAAAGTCATGGGTAATGAACATGCATTTAAACTAATTTTGCCTGCTGAAGATGTTTGGCTGAGAGTGGGCCACTCATAAATGATTGCCATAAACAAGAATTAAAACAAAACAGATTTTCACAAGTCTAATAAAAAGGTATTTCCTCAATGTTCAAATGACATTTGTTTTTCTCCCATTGAAAAGGATCATAAATACTATTTTGAAGGCAAAACCAAACCAAAACATATATGATCCACAAAGACAAGTGCATGAAATGCAAAGAACAAAATAAGTGAACAAAATCAAACAAAACATTACTAACATCAAACATACACCAAATATTGCATAAATAATAGGAACAAATTATTGCAGTAAGATTTACCAATAACGTATTTGCCAAAAATAATGTAGTAAATGATTTTAAATTACATCAGTTAGTTCAATGAGTTTGGACTAGATATTTTGTTTATTGGTTGGATATATGCTTTGTTTAAGGAACGTTTATTTGGACAATTACAGTGCTGCACATAATCTCATAACTTGCTAATGGCTTGCAAGATGTCAGCAAAACAAATGCAATATTGCTGCCTACTTATTTGCACTAGGAGCCCAATAACAATTGAAGATGTGGGAAAGGCCAGTAATTAATTCATTATGCCAAGCTGGGCATGGATGACAGTAATTTGGGAAGACAATGTTAATTTTGCTGCTCATAGGCATTTCCTTTGAGCTCTTTTGTTATTTTATTAAGCACTGCCAAGTTAACTGCAAATCCTAGTCATAAATAGAGCTTCTCCAGAATATCCTTTCATCTCTGGGTTTTCAGGTTTCTTAAAGGCTGTTCTTGATCTCTCTGATTGTATGTATCCATCTGTCTTGTTGATTTTCCTTCAAATCTTCTTATAAAGGTGTCTAAATTAAGATAACTTCAGTTTGGTTATCTGGGCTAGGGAAAGGTGAGGTTTCATTTAGAAATATGTTATCCAAAATACAAACCTAGAAACTTTCATTTATTTGTTTTTGGATTCAAATATGTGTATCAATTCATGCACCATCCTTTGATTTTTATGGCAATTTTGACCTTTCCAAAGTTCCATGATAACGTTGCAAAGTTCCCTGGTTTGCATATGTCAGTCCATTCAAATTCAGTCCAAAGCCAAATTATTTCTATACATAAATAGTACATTTAGCAATACAAATAACATAAATGATTAAATAATGTAACTGGCCTTTAGAGATGTGAGAGAATCTCAGCCGCTTTTAAAGATATATAAAGCTAATCAGCACAACTGAAGTTAAAAAAGCATCTGACCCAAAATTACTGTAAGGGAACATGGCAACATTTTTTTAAATTAATCCCACAAGTTGATGTCCTACATGTTAGATTTTCTAGATGCATATTGTTGAATGTGGCCATACCGAGGAATCAATACAATCACGTGACTCATGGTCGATCTAGTCTATTGTAATATCTAGATATAATCACCAGTCCTTATTGTACAGTCCATATAAGTTTGAGTTAAACACCTCTAAAATATATAATTCATTCAATGACCATTCAGAATGGTTTAGCTAAACGAATCTTCAATTTGAATATAGTTTGGTACATTATTCCAAACTATTGAAAATGTATTTATCGTTATGTAAAAGTCCGAAATTAGATTAAATGTTATATTCATTTCAGGGACATGTATATATATCGCATATATATAGTGCAAAATAAGAATCTTTATTGTCTTTCTGTTGGCTTTGTAAAGGCAACCAATGATTTATAATGATCTGTATTCGCTTTCATTGCTAGCCCTTATAAAAGTTTACAAAATCACACGAGCATTTGGAAATGATTTAGCTTTATGGCTGGATGAGAGCTATACTGTAGTCTACTCCAGCTTCTTCCCATGGCATGGTGAACCAGGGAATCGAACATTTGCGCAATGCGGCGGCGCCTTCAAAAACTGGGCAGCTAGAATGTCTATGAATCTCCATGAAATTCACATTCAGGCATTTTTTTCTGACCTGTTCTAATATTTGTTGAACAAACAATGAACAAATAACTGATTAAAGATACAGTTTTTATTTGTCATCGACAGGAGAGCCATGGCTTTCAAAGTACAGTAGATGCCAGCGATGTTAAAATTGGGATTATAAAGTTTAGATTTTTGCTTTAATTTTTGAGACGTTTATAAAGATAAGCCCAGGTTTTGTTGTCAGTATTTTTAGGCTGAATCTTCTTTAATTAACACTCTGAAAAGTAATAGATAGAAGCACTTTATGTGTTTCTCAGTTAACCCCAAGGACGGAACCCTCCAGGAACCTTCTTTCCAAAAATGTTCTTCGTTGAGGAACCCAAAGGTGAAGCATGGTGCTTGGTGGAACCCAGTGATGTAATGAGAAGATCCTGCACAAGCTTCAATAGGCTTCAAAACCATTAACCTGGTTGCTGTTTGATATTAGATTATTGGTGTTCTTTTATGTCTTTTACTGTATGTTCGATTATATTACTTTTAATTCAGTTTTTTGCTGTGTAAAGCTTTAGTGCAACTGTAGTATTTTTAAATATGCTACAGAAAAAATAATTTAGTTATTTACTCATTCGTAACTCGTCCTATGGTTTCTTGAGGCATCTAAATGCATTTTAAGTTAATTGAGTACCTCGTTATTTGAGGCACCTTTTTTGCCATGTAAAAATGAGACACACCGATCATTGCATCAATTAAAAATGTCAGGAAAAAGCTTTGAAAACGATTGAAGATCGAATTACCTTCAATATTATTAAGAATGCATTAACCACCACAGTTTTAAAGGAACATGTTTTATATGGTATACATTTGCGTTTCACACTGCATGCATCTATCTATCCATCTAACTATCTGACTAACATTTATTTATTTATTTATTCGTTCGTTCATTAAATTTTTGAAGCGCTAATTCTCAGAAACTCATGTAAGAACTACTGACGATATCAAACGACAATTGCTGAATGTAAATTGTGTGATAAAACATTAGACCATTTAAATATCTGCTGCAACATGTAAAGCAAAAGACACAATTATTTTGTCAAAAACGTACATTCGAAAGAAATTACAATCATCCATCCATTAGTTGGCTAGGTATGTCGTAAATGGATGGTCATACAACAATCGATTAAAATAAGAACAACATTTAAAACCTGACATTTAAAATAAATAAGTGTATAAAAGTAGGAAATTCAATTATAACACAGGCAAATTCAGTAATGTAATTTTCTTTAAAATTTAAGTGAGTATATTTTGCTTCTGTTTGGAGGACAAAGCAATCCAAGTGGTGTAAAAACTTGCTTTCTAAAATTATATCAATGATCTTTTAAAACATGACCTGATGTGATATAATATTGATAATGAAAAGAATGGCCACGTACTCTATTAGCAACTGTACAGGTGTGAGTGACTTACAAGAGCTTAATTTGTCAGTATACCTGCTATGAAGTTATTGCATAGCCAGTGCAAATGACATGCAGTGATACGTACAGTAACGTTTGAGGCCTTTCCGATTGTTGTTCTGCTTATAGTTACATTTAGTTATTTATTTATGCATGTATGCATTTATTTATTCATTAAGACATTCACGTATGCATTTATACACAATGCTACATCAAAACATAGAATAGTGAAGCAATTTTTTGTGTTCATAATTGAATTAAAAAGGTAAGCTGTTAAAGATGTTATATTTATTACCTATAAAGTGACATATTCCAAGACATTGCTTTTGATCAGTGTGGCCTAAAGTTCATAAGAACCAGAAATGCAGAATCTGAAATTGCTATAATATTTCATAAGATCAAACAGAAAAGGATGCACAGTACAATATAAAAGTTTTAAATTTGTGGCAAGTATGTTTATAGACACACTTGGTTGATTTGGGCTCCTTTATCACAAATTTGACACAATAAAGAGTATCGAGGTAAACAGCCTTTTTTATTATATTCTAATTTGTATGGATGTGTGTAGGTGGGATATTAATCTACCTGCATCTTCTTCAGCTAATTCCAGTACCTGAACTGCTTTGTTCTCAAACAGAAAGTTTTTTGGGGAGCTGTATTTTCACTTCTGTGTAAGCCCTTCTTTAAGTAATAATCAATTTATCTGAGTGTTGTTCCTCATTGACTGCAGATGTAGGAGTAGATGTGGTGCCACGCCTCTTTGCGTGTCATAACTAAGCCCCGTAAAGAACAGGAAGACAGAACTGTGCCCTAGATATAACACATCTGGTAAATCTGACCGCCAGGGCCATGGACATTTGCCAAGTGTCATTAAATTAACAAACTTCACTTTTAGTGAAGGGAGACCGACTGGCAGAGGCTCAAAAAACGCCTGTGTTCCCACCCCTATAGACAGCAGGGAGCGCTTTCTGAACTTTAACCAAAGAGATGCTGAACAAAATGCTGTACTCGACCATTAGAGGGCTGTTTTAACAAAACAGACAAATAGTGGACAGAACGTATACATGAGCTGACGAATAGCTCAAGGCTTAAGTCAGTCTCAGGATTGATTCATCTTTATTATTTGACATTCTCTACTCACAAAAAGATATGAATGTTTGGCTTTCAGGTGAAACTTGAACTTGAACTTGAATTTCAGTATGACCCTAAAATACACTTTGACCTTTACATGTGAACATAATGTGACTTTCTCTGAACTTTTGAATGCACATGCCCAATTGTTCAATGTTTCAGTACGTTTTGCACAACTTGTTCTCTAATAAGGAGCATAATGAAACAAATCACAACAGGTGTTTGAATCCACCAATACATTTCCTGGTTCAATTAGAATTGGTATTTTAACAGTCCTCCTCACATTTCACATTTTGACATCATAACACCAAGACAACATCTAACATTACCTTGCCATTGCGAGGCTTCAGACAGGATGTTCTCACATGGAAGAGGCTGAGCTTAGGGCACATGTCCGCACAAGGTCAATTGTGGCCCACCACGTCATTTTATGACCCGTGAGAGCTTGTACATGATTGTCTTAAAAGAAGTTTACTGTATGCTGCTTTTAAACGCACGTCGACCGTAAACTACATCTCCCATAATGCATTTCAAAGGTATCTCAGTAGCCGTACTGCAGTGCGTCCCAGTGTAGGACCTGTTTGAACTCAGGTGGCCTAGCTCACCTACACTCCGTCCACTTTAAAAACTTTTTCTCTGCGCTGTGTACCATAGTGTAGAACCCACAGAAACACACACAGCTCATCATTTCTACTCTGCGCGTTTTACTGCGAACTGAAGAGTGAGTGAAAACTTTCACTGATGACACCGTCATCCAACTTCAGAATTAAAGACACCCCCATATTGATTAACTCAAAGGGGGAAAAAACTTCAAATAAACCAATATTACTGCATAAAGGAAACAACAAAAATACACTAAATTGTGTTACAAAATAAGGCAAATACAAAATAAACAAATAGCAAAAGAGATTTTATGTGAAATGGGTAACAATATATATATATATATAGGTTTTTCCCCTTTTTTTCAACACACACTTGCTACACCAGCACCTTCACTTGAGCTAATTGCACACACACTTGCTACACCAGCACCTTCACTTGAGCTAATTGCCCCGGTGTACAAGGTGTTGGTTGTAGTATTTGAGAGGAGAATTGCCAGCAGAAATAGATAGTGATAGCAATCGTGAGCTTTTTTAAGGTAAAGGAGAAACAAATAACATACTTTCACATAATATAACGTCAAAAGAAGATAAGTCTCTGCATGTACTTGTGTGTGTTCAAGGACAGGCAGTATTACCTCATTATTTAAAAAAATGATGCTTCTGTTGATGTTGATGTTGATGTTGGTTGTGACATAGTCCTGCTCCTCTTACTGAATACATAATAAATACAGAAATAGATATCTAACAACATAATAAGGTGTAGTTTATTTATTTTTAATTATATTGTATTTTGTTACATTCATACTGTTATTCTGGCCCTTCGAGGCCAAACATTATGCTGAGGTGTCCCTCAGTGAAAATGAGTTTGATACCTTTGGCTTAGGGTGTCACAGAGTGTCATCAGCAGATTGCAACAGAGATACAGAGAGACTGGAAGAGTCACAGAAAGTCATAGTAGTGGACGTCTTTCAGTCACATCCCACACTGATGACAGCTTCATTGTGAACCGTGCCCTGTAGAACCAGATGATCAAAACCAACTCCAGGCACATTTAGGGTAGGTGAGAGGGTCCCAAGTGTCACGTCAGACCATTCAAAACTATTTAAATCAGTGTGGTCTGTGTGCTAGATGAGCTGCAAAAGTACATGACCACACCAGCAGGCACAGGCACAGTCTTGCATGGGCCAGGAAGCATTTTACGCTGGACAAGGGACCAGTGGGCCTCAGTGCTGTTCACTGATGAAAGTTGATTCACACAAAGTAGAAATGATGGATGCTAACAATGTTAGAGATGTGAAGGAGAGCGGTATCTGCCACTGTTGTCACCAGAGAGGCCTTTGGTGGTGGTGTTGTTGGTGTGTATTCAACACAGAACTGCCCTATCCTTTGTGAATGGTATAATGACAAGCTCATACTACTTGAATAACATCATTAATCCAGTCATTGTGTCTCTGCATGAACAATACAGGCCTAATTTAATCTTCATGGATGACAGTACTACAGCTCATCTAAGGTCAACATAAGGGAATGGCTGCTGGAGACTGGGGTATACATCAAATGGAGTGTCCTGCACTTTCTCCAGACCTGAACCCATAGAAAACCTATGGGATCATTTAAGTTGCCGTGTAGAGGCTCATAACTCTGAAGCCCAGAACCTCAATGACCTGAGGGATGCCCTTCAAGAAGCGTGGGATGCCATGCCTCAGCAGACAATAAGTTGACTAGTGAAATGTCATTGTCAAGCTGTAATTGATGTTCAAGGGCATATGACACATTACTGAGACATTGACATTTTTGTTGGAGTACAAATCGGATTCCAAAAAAGTTGGGACACTAAACAAATTGTGAATAAAAACTGAATGCAATGATGTGGTGCCAACATCTAATATTTTATTCAGAATAGAATACAAATCACATATCAAAAGTTTAAACTGAGAGAATGTATAATTTTAAGGGAAAAATATGTTGTTTCAAAATTTCATGGTGTCAACAAATCCCAAAAAAGTTGGGACAAGGCCATTTTTACCACTGCGCGTGGCATTCCCCCTTTTCTTACAGCACTCAACAGACATTTCTAGTTTAGAAATAGGAATGCTCTCCCATTCATGTCTAATACAGACCTCTAACTGT
>BRDA01052054.1:0-20142 GCA_036984385.1 Crenuchus spilurus | reverse complement strand
AGCATCACATGCTTGAAACAAAGTTTTTTACCCTCAATCCTGAAAAGGTGCCAATAATTTTGTCTGGCCCATTTTTGGAGTTTTGTGTGACATTTTTTTTCACAGTCTGTGTCTTACTCTACTCAGTTTTGTGTGAAATTTTGTGTGAAAACATCCTGTTTGAAGCCTTGCAATGATGAGGCACTGTTGATGAATTGTTAGGTATTGTCTTTGTGTCATGATGTCAAAATGTTAACAGCATGAGGAGGACTATTTAAATGCCAATTCTAATTGAAACATTAAAAGTATTGATCGATTCATGGATTAAACACTTGTGAATTTTGCTGTTAAGCTACTTGTTAGACAACAGCAAGTTGTGCAAAAAGTACTGAAACATTGAACAGTTGAACATGTGCATTCAAAAGTTTAGAGATGGTCACATGAAGTTAACCTGTAAAGGTTGGAGCCCATTTTAGGTTCATCCTGAAATTTCACGCGAAAGCCAAATAGTGGTGTATAAACCTACTGTGTCTGAATTTTAAAAAATGACTTATTACCTGTATAAATTACTCATTACTAATTACTCTATATACACATCACCCAGTGATCTGTTCAAGGTGTGTTGCCACCATGGTGAAGACCAAGAAGCTGAAAGAGGAGATTATTTAATTGCATCAACATGGCATTGGGTATAAGAAACTGAACATTCATAGAAACACCACTGGAAGCATTCTATATATAAAAAAAAATACAGCACAGTAGCAAACATGCTCAGCAATCAGAGAAAGTCCAAAATCTCTCCAGCAAGACAAAGATCCTAAATACATGTCAACCAAAGCATTGTTATGGAATCAGTCCTGGACTGTCCTGGAGTGGCCTTTGGTCTTCTGGTTTAAATCCCATAGAAAATATTTGTTGGGGTTTAAAGAAAGCAGTTTCAACAACAAAACCATAAAAACACATTAAGCTGAAAACTTTTGGACAAGAAGAATAGGCAAGTGAGGTATCAAAAGTTTGTCAACACTTATTGAAATCACTTAATTGAAGTGGTTAAGGCAAAAGGATGCTCTACCAAATACTGAGGTTTATGGTTTGAATAATAGTGGTAATGTGTCAAGAAAAGTAGATGTTTTCATTTGAACTAAAAAAATCTGTCAACTTACCAAAATTGTATGCATCAATAAATATATTTATTTATCTAGACTTTTTGTGGCATATTTTAATTCAGTTCCATACACATAGAGGAATTCACTGATATTCTGTTATACTTTTATTAATTATATTACATTTTGTCAGGTTAATTTTTATTCATGATTTTTCCAAATCTTTCTAAATTTATTTTACAATTATCTACAGCTCTGATCATCATTTTATAAATATATTTGCATATTATAACAAACACTAAATCCAGACTTTTGTACACAGTGTCCAAAATTTTAGCCAGTGGTGGAATGGATTGTAGTAGGAAATAATTAGCATGACATTGCATGATCCTGTTAACTGAAGGTGATTCATTTTGATTACATTCTGTTAGCATCAGTAGCTTTTAATGAAGTGTTTTTAAATCTTTGTTGTTCATAATTATTACTTTGTACATAAGAAATGACACAGCTTTAGAATAACTCAGGGTTTTCCCCACCTACCGTTAGCGCTGATGGAGAGAGAAAGTCCCTTTAAATGCCACTCTGTAGTGTGCTTTTATGTGTGTATAGAGGAACTAGAATTAATGTCAAGTTACGTGAAATTAATGGAACCTTCATTCCAACTATCATTTGTGTGCGGTGCATACACTGTCTGCCGGAGCTTGTTTTGGAATATATTTGTCAACTGCATGAGTACGGCAACCTTTAAAAAAAGACAAGAGTTGAAAAAGAAAAGTGAAGTGGGGTAGAAAGATGCAAGACAGAATAGCTTAGCTCCTTAGCTTTACAGTCTTATGGTTTCAACTGTGATGTAATATCTGCCCATGCTTCATGCCCACAACCGTCATCGATCATTTGTAATCACCTAAATCTCAGAGCATAATCTGAAATCACACAAATGTCAAGCCACAATAAAGATTTTGGAGTTGTTTGCATGGCTATGAGTAAATAGATGATGCAAGTATTTTTGGCTTGTATGCGTTCTTTCCTCTGATTTTAGCCATCCAAAGAGGCTACAATATGGTAATATGGTAAAAGGGGGCAGGATAATAAAAGCAGCAAAAATGTGATTCAACTTGAAAGTTTTCAAATGGTTCTTGTATTTTCACATTATGAAGCTCCAAAATGGCCTTAGTGCATGTGGTTTGCTTCCTATTTCGCTTGATCAAAATAGAGAGAGGATTTCCCCTTTACACAACATGACCCTCAAGCAGTTCACAGTCGTAAGCAACAAATCTTTTATTTTAAAATCCTCCGGTACAGTTAAAATAATGTGCTTAAACTTATTGTAATATTTGCACTACTAAAGGAATACAAAAGGCCAGCCCAGGGTTCGTACACCTTTTACTAGGTAAAATTCAAGCACTTTCAAGCACTTTCAAGGCCCATTTTCAAGTTTATCCCGCACCTTTCAGCTGTGGCAAATTAATAACAGTGATATCTCAAAACTGCGATTCAGTGATAATCAATATATCGCAAAACTATTCTCAACACTTCACAGCGACTATGCTACTGAGAAAAAAAATACTTCTAAGTAAGTAAATAGCAGGAATTATGGATTTATTGGTGTCAGTTTCACACAATTTAAATACCAATCAGTTCTTCACCACATGTTTATCTTATTCATTTGACTGAGCAGTTACTGTAGTATGTCAAATTTGGGGGTGAGTTGAGAACATTTATACATACATATACTCGAAATTATTGTTTTGCTTTTTGTCACGCCGCATCATCAGATTTGGATGCTTCTTTTCTAAATATAATTAAACACAGGAGGAAAGTGTCATTTACAATGTTTATTCTCAATACATTTATCATTAAGATTAAGGTGTTAGACTTGGAGTGAAGTAAAACATAAGTACAAACGCTGTGCCCCTATCACTAGTATTGTTGGCCTGTTGGGTGCACTGGCTAAAAGCCCTGTATTTTGTAATGCTGGGAGTGAACAGAGGTGGGCTACTTAAGTTCGTACTTGTTATCATGTTACACTATACCCAAAGCCCATTTCACACCAGAGTTCTCCTTTAAAGAAGGTCATTTACTTCTCATATGCCAAGTTGTATGTACAGTCCCTTACAAACAGGTGACACTGGATTTTATTTAGGGGTATCAGAGTACAGAGGGCTGAATACTAATGCACAATACACTTTCCAGATTTGTATATATTTAAAAATTGTGTAAAAATATCTATAATTTCCTCTCAGTTCACAATTACTTGCTACTTTGCATGGGCCTACTACACTAAATCCTAAAAATACACTTAAGTTTGTAGGTGTAACGTGTGGAAAAGTTAAAGGGGAATGAATACTTTTTCAGAGTGCTGTACATTTGTCTATTGTAGAGAAAACTGACAGATGACAACTCTGTAACTGTATACTGTACTCTGATTTACTCACATTGGCTAAATTGTGGTATGTTTTGCAGAGTAATGTTGATTTTGTTGATTAATGACAATTTTCATTATGTTCACTGCGTATGCCATTAATCGCCGGTGTGTGTGATTGGGTTTGTGTAAATGGAGTGTGTTGATTGTAAAGCGTCCTTGGGTTTGAGAAAGGCGCTATATAAGTGTAACAATCATCATCATCATCATCATCATTAATGGTCGTGCTGTAACTGGCAAAACTAGCGTTACCTCATTTTATCACACACCATGCTTCGTAAAAATAAGCTGCAAAACCGCCAGCTACCGGTGTGCATACATATGCTAGCAGGCTAGCTAATGCAGCCTCCAGTCATGTTACTGCTGTTATCACCGGCCAGGGTTGCCAGGTCCTGCAAAAATATCCAGCCATACTTGGAGGCGCGAGCGAAGACTCTGCAATTTTTTCTTTAAGTGAACTTATTTAATTAGATAGTTATTTATTGTAAAGTAAAAGCAGTTAGAATTTCAAGCATTTTCAAGCACTTTCTCCAAAATTCCAGCACTTTCCAGGCCTGGAAAACACAACGTTAAAATTCAAGCATTTTCCAGGATTTCAAGCACCCGTACGAACCCTGTAGTCAGTTTCCAGACTCATTGTCTGTTGGTTTATAACTTGATGGTTACAGCATAATGTTATAAAATAGAGCTGTAATGTCATGAACTCACTCATGAGAGCTTTATAAGAACATTTCAATTGTAAAATGTTAGCTATCAAGAAAGGTGTTCTGCTTTTCTTTAATTGTGAGACACTTTGGTTTTCCATAAATTAACTAGGAAGAAGTTTTCTTTTTGCTATGCTAACACTGACAATAAAGATGTGCTTTACTATATTATAACAAACAAGAAACTTGCTTTGCTATGCTTTAAATTGCAATAAAGTAGCTTTGCTATGATTTAAATAGCAAGAAGGTAGCTTTGCTATGCAATAAAAAGCTAGAAATCTGTTCTGCTATGCTCCGACTAAAAAAGCCTAGCTTGTACAGCATTTGCCATATTTATTAGGCAAGTATGTATCTTCCCATATATACCTACAATTGTATTCAACAAAAGAATCATGGATATGCTAGTATGACAACAAACCACCAAAAATGATGATCAGTAAAAATAAATCTGGTAAATTTTGATACCAATGTAAGAAATACATTGTATTAGAAATAAATCTTGTTTTTCTTTTAACTATATTGATGAATCAGTCACTAGCATTCTGCATAATTGTTTGTTATTTCTATGGGAAAATCAGAGTGCAATACAACAGCTTAGTCAAATCTCCCTTGAAAACAGTGACAAGACTAGCTGAAGAGATTGAGTATTAGCTTTCATTTCCTTAAAAAGCTGTGGTATTTTCCTGACAGGTTTAAACCAGTATCAAATTACATTTAAAGTCAACATAATTACAGCCACTGCCTCACTGTGAAATATAATCACTAACCTGAATATCACAAAACATTGCTACATATGCTCACCCAGACCCCAGATATTTTAGAGAGGCTTCTGCAAAAATGTATTATTTTGAAAAATATTTATATTTAATTTAGTTCTGGTAAATTTTTCAAATTGATTAAACCACATCACTAAAAGATTTTAAAAGTTATCACAATCAGTAATTTTGTAATTTCTGATTTTGTTTTAATGTAAAATCATTTCACAACAACAGCACAAAAACAATTGGCCTAATTCTGAAAATGTTTTTTTACTGATTTATTTAATCAGAGAAGCACAGATGAAGCCACTGAAATGCAAAACATATTCATGTGTATGCATCTGCTTATTTAAAATCTATTCATTTTAGACTGTACACTATGTTTTTATTATGTAAAATGCATTATTCAAGGAGAAGAGAAGGCAAAAATGCACCTTTTTAATAACACTCAGTAATGATTCATACCTGTATGAGGGGTTGGATGGTATTGTCTGCATGAAATACAAAGCTGCTGTTCTGGCCCTCCAGTGCCATTTCTTAGCAGGTAGAGTAAAGGTCACGCAGTCTTCTACACTTTCCTGAAGAAGGTCAATCAGCTGCTTGTGAGAGCCACCATAAAAAGCCTCAATCAGAAGGACACTCATCGATGAAGAAAAATAAAAATTCAATTAACCTGAAATGACAATATTTGAAATAATTTGTCATTACTATTATGAAATTCCACATTACATAATTGTAATAACAAAAATGGTCTTTTAAAAAATCATTAAAAAATCTTTTTAACATACAATCATGATCTACAATCTGAATTAGATTTTTCAGGTTGAAACTGTACTGGTGAGAACATTCAGACTCATAATAGCCTACAAACAACAAAAATTTGTATGCCAGTTAGGTAGACATCACCCAGGGCTAATCAGCTGAAAACCATCATCAGCACACCTGAACATTCAAAGCTTGTAAACATTAGTAGGAAGGTGATGATTTGCCATGGTTCACTTGAAAAATAGACTGCGTTAAAGATTTATCACAATATGGAATCATCCAATCTCCCACCCATACATAAGAATAAGAATTATATCAATGATGTCCGTACCAAAACACTAACTTGTTAAAAGAAAAAGAAGTTCCAAACTGAAGTAGTAAAATACTGTTCTAAGTAATTAGGCCTATTTATGTTGGTCCACTCATTACAAAATGTTCATTTTCAAATGGCATTAAAAAAAAGAAAAATGACAACATGAATAACCTGTACATGTAGAACCTCAAAGATGAATATATAAAACTGAGATGGTTTATTTGATATTCTAGCACATGGAAATAGTTTAATGACTAATGAATGAGACACTAGCAATATGTCTGATGTGACAGAGGAATCATAAGTGGGATGTAATTAATGGCTGTATTTGAAAAAATGCGCCTACATACAGTACTTTCCCATATGCTTTGGTGTTGGTCGATGCTATATGAAACAATGGGTTAAGTCATAACTGGATAACAGAAAGAGGTATGCAGTTAAAAAGTCAACAGCTGACTTTTTCAAAATCCACCTTGCAATGGAATGCTGACGCAATGATATTTTACAAATGAGCAGCCCGTTAGAGTACCATAGTATGGGAAAAAATAAATAAATGGTAACTTGTGTTTTCAGCTTCTACTGCACGGTTCTTTAGAGTACAGTGGTGCTGGAAGGTTTGAGAACCCTTAAAATTTTCTATACTTCTACAAACATATGACAAAACATCATCAGATGTTTACAAAATACTTCAAAGCACATAAAGAGAAGCTGATTAAACAAATGTGTCATGGTCATGCTTGGCTATTTATTACTGAGGAAACCAACCCAATATTACATATCTGGTAATAGTATGTAAACCTCTAGGAATAGCAGTGAATTTGAGTGTGAAATTTCAGTCATGTGTTTTCAACCCATGGGATGATGAAATGGTGTGAGTGGGCACACCTGATAGAACTAGGATAATGGGGATCTATCAAAATCTGATCTTCACAACATATTGATGGAAGTGTATGAAGTTACAAACAAATACATTTTGGGGGACATCAGAAAAAGTGCTGTTGTCAGGCTGGAAATTAATTAAAAAGTCATCTTTAAGATAGACTGTGTAAAATGGAGGAAATTTAAGCTAAGAGAGGTGGAACAACAAAGGTCACTCAAAACTCAAAAAATTGTGTGCAACAGTCTAAACGACCCAAAGGAACCAAAGGGTAACTTGGAAAATATGTTAATGAATCCATCATTAGGGGAAGAATGAACAACATCAGTGTGTTCATCAACATCACTGCTCTCGAAGTATTGCTGCCCATATGAAGTCTGCTAAAGATCATGTGAACAAGCCAGAAAGCTATTAGAAATTATTTGTATTCAGATAAGACGAAAACAGAACTGCTTGTTTTGAATAAGGATTATTATATTTGGAGAAAGTAAAATACTGCATTCTAATATAAGAACCTTATCCCATATGTAAAACATGGTGGGAATACTATCATTGTTTGGTCATGTTTGCCTGCATCTGGGTCAGGACAGCTTGCCATCAATGATATGAAAAATATCAGAACTTCTGTCAATGAGAGGATGCAAGACACATAACCTTAAGGAAACAAGTAAATCACCAAGTTACCGTAAACCAAAGAAATGTAGAAGAACATGAAGGGATATATTCATTCATATTAGGATACCCATTAACATCCCAGAGTTGAAGCTCTGTAAAGATGAATGGGATAAAATTCCTCCAACCTGATGTGCAGAACTGATCAACAGTTATCAGAAACATTTAGCTGCAGTTATTGCTGCACAGAGTGGTCACACAAGATACTGAAAGCAAAAGTTCACATATTTTTGCCACTCACAGATATTAGTGCCTCAAAAATAGGAATATCATGAAAAAGTTCTTCTGTGCTTATAATTTAATACAAAAAGGTAAACTATCATACGTTATATTCATTACAAGTGAAGTGACATATTTTAAGCATTTTTGTTGTAATGTTGATACTGTTTGAATAATAATTTACTTAAATTCCAAATGAAATTGTCTAGTAATCTGAGATTCTGGATTTCTGATTTTCATAAACTATCAACAGTTCTGATTGAAATGTCACCTTTGTGTAATGTAAAATAATACATTTTAACTTGTTTAATTAAATTCTGAATAACAATGAACTGTGACTTGGTGGTTAGGGATCTGGTCTTGTGATCGGAAGGTCACCGGTTCGATCCCCTGGAAGGTCATGACTGAAGTGCCCTTGAGCAAGGCACCTAACCACCAACTGTTCCCCTGGCACCAAGGATAGGGCTGCCCACCACTTCAAGCACATGTTCTTACAGCCTAGTGTGTTCACCAGTGTGTGTGTTTCACTGCACATGGGTTAAATGAAGAAGTCAAATTCAGTTGTGTGTAATCACATTGGCAAAATGTTGCATCTAAACTTTCACAATATTCTAATTTTCTGATGGGGCACTGTATGCTATACTGGATAACTGCTCAACAAAAAATTTGTTTATCTGTTATCTCCTTTAGGATCTGATGATGGTCACATTTATGCAGAAAATTTGTGGTGAAAAGTGTTCCCAAACTTAAGCACGACTGTATATGAGCAGGCCTTTACTACTGTAGATCTGGAGTTGTGTATATAGTCTAAATCTACCATCACATATTTTTGCCATATATAGAGGACAAACATCAAATTTAAATCAAACATTTAAAATATCTGATTATAGTTTATTATAGTTGTTATTTGCTTTAAAGAGCACAAGTGTTTTAAAAATCTATAAAAGTCAAAGACAAATAATGATCATGTCTGACATTTCAGCTGCTTCCTCTTCCTTACCGAGAAGATGATTTCTCATGTGTTTTACAATAAACAAATAAGTAAACTCTCCATAGCTAAAGACCTCCATACTAAAAGAATTTGCAACAAAACAACAAAGCTTACCCCAACTGGCTGTGGAATTATTTGTGTCCTTTTCTTTGCTTTGAAAACACACAAAAAAGCTGGCCTAAATCACTGGGGTTTTCCAAAACCGGATGCAAAGAGTGGGCTTTTCCCACTAACGCTAGCTGCACCATTACCTTTAACTAAAGCCCTCCATCTTACACAGGTAGGGCATAACAAATCTTCAACCTCAAAATGGAGACAGGAAAGTGAGGGGTTAACGTCAGTGTGCTTAACCCCCACACAGCGATGCAACAGGGAAACCCCACAGTACCTGACGCATCAAGCTAAAGCAGCACCATCATGACTCTCGATGGATGCTGACTCATTTCTGAACTCCTCGCAGGCTAGCCTTGGAGACTTGGTTAGCATTAGTACAAGCAGCTCAAGCAAGCTCACAGCGGAGGTATCCTAAACTCATCCTCCAGTACTCTGGCTGCAGTAAAAAGTACATTTACAAATTAAGTAAAGTAAGTAAGTAAACTAACAAATTAAGTAGAAGGTACAACATAGCAGTTCAAAAAACTGCTGAGTAAATTGTAGGACAGTAGGACATCTTAGAAAATTCAGCATATAGTAGCATATGAACTGATATTTGTATGGCTCTGATCTCTGCTTGGATTCTTTTGGTCTAACATTTCCAAAGTAGGAAGTCCAGGAGTTGAAATCCAAAACATGAATTAGAGACTATATGTTAATGACTAAAAAGGATCTGAAGAGACAGTACTTCTCATTAATACAGTATAGTTCAGGGGAAGTAGCAAATCCAACAACATTTTCAGATCAGTTTAACATTTGCCATTGGTTATATCTCATTGAGGAAGGGAATATAATACAAGCAATACAAATTAGACAATTCTGAATCAAAGATTAAAGCTAAACCTAATGGTTTCTTACACAGTAATTTAACATAAAATTTAATATGGCAGACACTGGGGGCTGACCGACTATCAGCTCTGACCAATGTTTAGTATTCTTTGATTACTGCAATTGGCACTTAAACTGTTTCCTTGCTAATTAAACTGTTTTGATATGCATGTGTATATTTGACAAAAATACGATAAAAACACATTTTTAGTTTATCCCTATGTCTCACCATTTAATTGGCTGAAATGTGAACCACATGTCAAGAAAACCCAACCAAACATGCTTTTCGGTGTTTTTGCCACTGTCTAAATCTCAAAGCACTTTACTGTTATATTATCATAATATACTGTGTTCATTTAATGTAAGTTGTAAGAATTGCATCCTTGTAAATTTTCCTGATACAAATATCAATGAATATCAGGCCCAAATATTGGTTATCAATGTCCTTGATTACTAATAACTGGGCCTTGATAAAATGTCAGTTAATCCCTAGCTGTCACAACTGATTAAATATAATATTTTTTCCAATTTGTTTTGATGATTAAGTGACTACTCAAGAGATTTATTTTGCAAAAAAAATTGTAATGGTAAAAAATACTTAATGTATATACTTGATAATATAATGCAAATGTCAAATTGTTTAATCTCCAAAGGAAAAGCAAACAAACGCAAATACAAGAAAAAATACAAGATTTGGATACTCTAAAATAAGTTGAATCATCATGCAAACTGCCAAATAATCACTGACAAAGTAAGATACATCAAACATTAATTTCATTTTTTTGGGGTTTTTTTTGTGGCAGTCCTAAACTATCAGAGAAAAATATGTATGTAAATTCTGAGGGCCTGGTTCTGTTTCTGTATTCATAGCTGATGGTGGATGTTCCTTCCTTCTTAACTTCACAAAGAGGCCTTCTCATTCCCTGAGGAGACAAGTAGCTATCTAATCTGCATTATTCCAGATGAAATGCGGGATTTTATCTGGCTCTGAGAATACGAGGACGAGGCTGAGGCAGATTTTGAAAAGACGCTGCCTCAGAGAAAGAAAACAGTCAACGAATGTGGCCGACACAACCACAGGGCGAGCGTGAAGGAACGTTACATCAAGTGGCAGCACCAATCCTGACGATTAAACCTTTCAGTTAGAGTGAGTGTACTAACAGTGCCGTGTAAGTGACCGTATGGGGGGGGGGTCTTGGGTAGCATGGCACTGCCCAGCGACAAGCATCAGGAAACATGGCGCAGTGGAGCGTATGAGCCAACTCTCGACACCTCATTTTAACAGCCTACAGCCATCCACGGTCTTCAGAGTGAGTGTGTGTGAGTGTGTGTGTGTGTCTCGTCATCAGCAATGGAGTCTGACAAGGCATGAGGAGGCCTAAAGTAATGTGGTCTTTCTGGAGGGTTAATTCAGCCTGAACGATATATCCGATTAAATACTCCCCCACAGTCAAGAGAGTTGAGGCCCGAAATCAGACTTGAAAAACAGAGAGAACTTACTTCCATCAGCAAATAAATAGTAATAAAGTAATAATACTACTCCTAAACCAAGAAACTATTCCAAAGGTCAAAGCTTATAAAACTTAAACTTAGATAATATAGAAAAATTACAAGTGTCTAGACCAGTTTAAGACTGGACTAAATTGGCATTTTTATGATGAAAGGCCATTCACATTCACAAAACTAAACTTAATCCTTATTTTCAAAACTAGACACATCAAACAACATTAAAAGTAAATGACAAAACAATGCAATTTAAGACAAGTCAATTAATGTGAAACCGACTGTCACAGCCCCGTCTTGTTCCTGTCACGTGCTTTGTGTTTATGTTTTCCATGTACCGTCTTGTCTCCGTGTGCTCTTTTGTTTATGTTTATGTCTCCACGTTATGCCCTCGTCATGGTCAGCACCAGTCTTGTCTCATTGCACTACATTCCCCAATCCCTGCTCTGATTATGTTTGCTTTAAAGGCTTCTTTGTGTTTCACAGTCTTGCCGGTCGTTATACATCTCTATACTCAAAATAAGGTCCATGTCTTGTCATAGCTAAGTTTTGTTTCACAGTCACAGGTAAGTAATAAAGCCTTGTTTTGGAAAACACAGCTGCATCCATCTCCTCCTACCACAGCACACAAACAATTACCGGTAATAAAGTATATGGGTAAGTAAAAGTCTAGAAACAAGAGTTTAGACTATAACTAAACAACAAAACAACAGCTTAAGCCAGTGCTAAGGTGGATACCTTGAATGAGTCAGCAGCATGTCCTATTGCATTTCTATGTTTAGGGGTGTAAACTTATATTTATACAATATTATATATTGTGATTTACACTCCTGATCAAAATCTTAAGACCAGTTAAAAAATTGCAAGAATTTGCATTTTGCACTATTGGATCTTAAGAAGGTTCTAAATAGAGCTTCACAATGCTAAAAGAAGAAATTGGCGCAAGAGACAAAAAATTTTAAGCAGTCAGTATTTTGAAAACTGCATTTTCACTCAAACATGATTTTTTCAACTGATCAAAAGTTTAAGACCATAGCTTTTAAAAGACAAAATCTGCACAAAAATTTGGATTCCTTGTCATTTTCTGTCAAGTATTTACACTGTCAAGACCTCCTAATGGCAAAAGCAAAAAAGCTCAGACTTTGAACGTGGTAGGATTGCTGAGCTGCATAAGCAAGGCCTCTCAACGTGCCATCGCTACTGAGGTTGGATGCAGTACGACAGTCATTTTGCATTTTTTAAATGATCCTGAGGGTTATGGAACAAAAAAGTCAAGTGGTAGACTAAATTTCACCAGCACTGAGCCGCAGGATCTGATTGGCTGTCCGTCAAGACACAGGATGATTCTCTACCCAAATTAAGGCCATTACTAATGCTGACTGCAGCCAATAACCATCAGATGGCATCTGCAAGGGAAGGGCTTCAGAAACAAAAAAATGTCTTCAAAGGCCACGTCTTCTTCAACGCCACAAAATTGCCCTTGCTTCTTCCCTTCAATGGAACAATGGAGCTTCAGGTTGTGGAGGGGCATCAAACAGCAGCTGGCTATGTAGAGATGTTGCAGCGGGCATCTCTCATGACTGAGGGCCCTCGTCTGTGTGGTAATGACTGGGTTTTTCAACAGGTCAATGCTGCAGTTCACAATGCCGGCCTGACAAAGGACTTCTTCCAGGAGAATAACATCACTCTTTTGGACCATCCTGTGCGTTCCCCTGATCTAAATCTGATTGAGAACATTTGGGAATGGATGGCAAGGGAAGTTTACAAAAATGGACATCAGTTCCAGACAGTGGATGCCCTTTGTGAAACCATCTTCAACACTTGGAGCAATGTTCCCAGTAGACCCCTAAAAACACTTGCATCAAGCTGCCTAAATGATAATTTGAAGTGATCATCAAGACTGGTGGAGCTACTCATTACTGAGTCCTTTTTTGACACTTTGATTTCTATTTTGAGGGGGTTTTCGGGTTTTTTGAGCTATGGCCTTTTGAACAGCTGATGAACAGCCTTTTCAGTTTAATTGTTTTTAATAAATTCCCTGCTCAAAAGTTTTTGTCTCTTGCAATCATTTCTTCTTTTAGCATTGTGAAGCTCAACTTAGAACCTTCTTAAGATCCAATAGTGCAAAACGCTAATTCTTGCAATTTTTTAACTGGTCTTAAGATTTTGATCAGGAGTATATATATTATTACATAAAACACAATATAGATTTTTATTTAATCATTTGTGTGCAAAGATTTGTAAATCAATGTTCACAAATATGTTCTATTAACATGTGAATAAAGAGTTGAAACATGAATATTGCTATATAATAGGGATGTTTACAGGTACTCAAGTGCTTGATTATGGATTTTATGTGCACATTTTTAATCCTTAAATTCATTCTTAATATTACTGTAACTTGTAATGTTATATAAATGTTAAAAAATATTCTGAATGGTATTACATACAAGCTAACACTGCTGCACACTGAAGTGAACTGGCAAACTTGCCAAAATACCCCACACCGAACATGTTTTAAGTGGTAATTAAGTTGCATTGGCAGCAGTATCCTATAATCTGAGTAACAGGTGCACTTACATAATAGTGTTTAAGTTTAATAGTAGACTTACTTTCATGAGACAACATTTTAGTGCGCTGCATTGTTAGCTTGCTTTTAGCTGTTAGCATGAATGTGTTTAATCATACCTGAACTCTAATAATTTCCTAATAAAGAAGTTCCTGTAATGTTTTTTTTTTCTTTTCTTTTCCCTTTTTTGCAGGTGGGGTTATTATACAGAATCAGCCTAGATGCTTAGACCCAAGTCTAAGCATAATATTAACTACAAACTATTTGACTTGGAAGAATATGGAAAGGCACTTCCTACAGTATAAACTATAGCTCACCATACTATACAAAACATGTACTGACAAAATAAATCAATCTATGAATAACACTAAAAAAATGAAGTCAAGTAACAATACAGCTGTTTAACCAAAAGCCAAAAAGAAGTATTGGGAAGTAAGAAGCCGAAAACAGAGCCTAGAGCATAGCTATATTACCCAAGGCATTTGTCTAATTTCTTAATCATTAAAATTCAAATGAACATAAAACTTTTTCTATAGGGCATTCTTTATGAGGCTACATGACACCTCAATAAGCTTGTAATGACATATGACATAAACATATAAAGGTAGGTAAAGGTCTCCTTTTATCAAGACATTTTTTTAGTTACATACTTTTATATGATACACCAAAACAGCTTTGACCCATTAAGACATTGACTTCAGAAGACCTTTGAATGTAATATATGGTACCAAGATATTAGCAGCAAATCTTTTAAATCCTGTAAGTAGTGAGGTGGAGTCCAGACACAAACCAGACTTTGTCTGTCAAGTACACCCCAGATGCTCAATTGGATTGAGATCTGGGGAACTTAGAAGCCAAGTTCATACCTTGAACTCTTTGTCATTCCCAGAGTAACAAAATGTCTCTGCCAGCTTGCCTTCTTCTCATAGTGCATCCTGGTTCCATCTCTTCCCCAGGTGACACATACACAGATGGACAGTCACATATTATAATAGAAAATGTGATTCATCAGACCAGCCAATTTTCTTCCATTGCATCACTGTCCACTTCTGATGCTAACATGCCCACTGTAGATTATGTGAGTGGTCAATTGTGGTCAGTAAAGCTTTGATGCTTTGTGTGCTCTAACACCTTTCCATCATAACCTGTATGTCTCAACAAGTCTCAACAAAACTTCTGGGTATCAGATCAAACAGCCTGGCCTTTGTTCCCCATGCAAGCCTTTTGTCCATGACCCTGTTGCTGGTTCACTGGTTATCCATATTTGATCCACTTTTGGTAGGTACTGATCACTGCATACCAGAAACATTTCTCAAGCACAGCGGTTTTGGAGATGCTCTGACGCAGTTATCTAGTCTTCACACATGGGACCTTCATAAATGAACAGTCACTGACTTTGATGTCTTGTGTATCCATTCCTTGACACGTGCCACTGTAACTACATAATTAATATTTCTCAATTCACCTCTCCAATGTTTAAATGTTTTGGCTGATTGATGTATTTCTGCAAATATCTGGACTTTTCATTTCATTTTCATATCCTCATTTCTTACCTTCAGTACACTAATTAACATGTACAGTATGTACCTAAATCTACCTTCTCTATTCTGATTTTATATATATTTTTAATTTCTCTTTATGTGATCTAATAGTCACTAAAGCATTTAAGTGCAAGCTGTACTGTGTATGTAATGTGACCAATACAATTTTTACTGAACAGGTGAATACAGTGGATGTAAAAAGTTTATACACCCCGGTTAAAATGCTAAACAAAACAGACCAAGATAAATAACTTTTTCACCTTTAATGTCACCTATAATCTGTACAAATCCACTGAATATTTGTAAAAACAATTTTTATGTAATAAAACCTGCTCACTGACAAAAAACTGCCTTTTTAACAGTTGTTTGTAGACTTTTTATATCAACTGTAGGTGTTCTCTTGTACATCTAGTAAACAGAGTTAACCAAGTTAACCTTTATTAAAGCAACCGCTAATTCTCTTTATGTAATACAAATATAAACAGAGTATATTGCAACATACAGGGGTTAGACAATGAAACTGAAACACCTGTCATTTTAGTGTGGGAGGTTTCATGGCTAAATTGGACCAGTCTGGTGGCCAATCTTCATTAATGTCACATTGCACTAGTAAGAGCAGAGTGTGAAGGTTCAGTTAGCAGGTAAGAGCACAGTTATATAGTATATTGCAATGCACACAACATTATGGGTGACATACCAGAGTTCAAAAGAGGACAAATTGTTGGTGCACGTCTTGCTGGTGCATCTGTGACCGAGACAGCAAGTCTTTGTGTCTAAATATTACTGAGCCACTTTGGGGTGTTTTGGAGGAGCGAGTCAGGAAACGGTTTCCTCCACCAGCATCACGTAGTGACCTGACCACTATCCTGCAAGAAGAATGGCTTAAAATCCCTCTGACCACTGTGCAGGACTTGTATATGTCATTCCCAAGACAAACTGACGTTGTATTGGCCGCAAAAGGAGGCCCTACACCATACTAATAAATTATTGTGGTGTAAAACCAGGTGTTTCAGTTTCATTGTCTAAATCCTGTATGTTTTGCACTAGAATCTGAGTAATTATTTCTGCAATAAATGTCAACAATCCTTTTCTTTCCAGTAAATTATTGTTTTTATTATTTTCTTGATGGTTCTTTCCAAATCAGCACTGACAGGAGTAAAAAAAGTGAGCTGTTTATGATGCTGTGAAACTGAGAGCTGAGAGAAGATTCTGCAATTTCATTTTTCTTTTATCTTCTATGGCCTACTTCAGTTTTCTACTGCAGCTTTAATTGAGGGCTTACAACCTGTTCATATATGAAAAACAAAACTGCCATGGAACCTCCTGGTTGAGGTGAATCACTGTACAGTACAAAGACTGAACTATTACAGTATGTACCAATATAAGAACAATATTGACATGCTCTTTGTATGTGCAATCCCACACTTTGGGCATCATGTCTAAGCAGTGATTAATAATAATAAAGACAGTTTTCCTGTGGGTTTTATACATGTAAGTGTTAGGGGCTTTCAATAATCACAGAAGTACTATTTCTCTGATTATTGGAATCTGCACTTTCTAAATGGAACTGTTTCCATGACACTAAAAGCTTTTCTTCTATCTATGCATCTTTTCTTTTATCTATCAGCACTACTATCTACCAGCACTACTATGAAGCCATGTTATGTTTTCTCTATGTAACTTCATTTCATTTGTTAATATTTCATTCCTGCATTGCAGACTGCAACACATTTAAAAAAAATACTTGGAAAAGGAGCAACTTAGGACTAGTAATCCATCAAAAAATGCATCAGAAAATTACTGAAATGTTAAAAAAACAATTGGATAAGCTTTACATATTCTCTCCTATGAGGTATATAATCAGGGCCTGAAATTCATTTTACAAAATGGGGGAGAATTCCCCCCTTAAATGTGTCACGTAAGGGGGATTTCTAAATTTTGGGGGGATAATACTGGTGAGCTTAACTATATAGGTCTTACCTTGTCCTTTTGAGAGTTTTGTTGCTGTGCTTCAACTTAAGATATTAGCTGAACTATATATGCATTTTTAGCTGAATCAGCCTCGCACTTTCTTTACAATGCTGCTGTATGAGAAACACGAGCCTGAAACAGAAAATTTGAACAGTGGTGCACTGGTCAGCCATGTCAAAAACCTGCAAGAAGCAGCTTATTTTTCATTTAATTATACCAAAATATGCACCATTACTCCACTGATTTTATTAAACTAGGGATTTGAGCATTTATTTATTTTATCATTTATTTCTAGGTTTTTGCCAATTTTTATCCTCTTCCCAATGTAGTGGTAGCCAATTAGCCCATCCCCTCTGTTAGGCCTCTCCCCATCATTTTGCAATGTCCCTGACTCTAGGAGGGTGTAAGCAAACACAAGCCTCCTCCACTGCATGTGATGCAGCCACCGCCTCTTTTCGAACCACCGCTGATACACCGTCACTGGAGAGCCTGACGCGCTCGGAGGGAGGCATACAGGGTCCCCAGCTCCGATTGGACCAATCAGTAGACGCCTGAGCCAGCGGACATTGCAACATGAAAGTGATAAGGAGAGTGAGAGCGCCATCTACCCGCCCAAACAGAGGACTGCCAATTTATGCTCTCTTGGGCCCCGGCTGTTGATGGCAAACAGCATGACTGGGATTCGAACTCACGATCCTTGGGTCATAGTGTCAGCATCTTAGCCAGCTGAGCCACTCGGGGCCCCAGATTTGAGCATTTAATCTATAGACTAAGATATTTGACCAACCAAAGCTTAAACATTGTCTCTAAATATGAACTGTGATTATTCAGCTTGTTGTTTTTGCAGTACAGGTCTCTCTGTTCAGGTTGTCACTATAATATGATGGTATATATGGTGTGTAACCCAGCGCTGTACACAGTCAATCTGACAGTGTCAACACCATTAGAGTTAAATTAACACAGACATATTTACTGTGTAAGCACACTTGATTTGTTTATAACTCAGCTCTGGGTCAGAGAACATTTAAGATAGTGTACAATATCAGTATTTCTGCTGAAAAGATGCAAATCACTGAATTTAGACCAATAACACGAGATGATGTTAGGAGCTGTAGCAGAATCTCGGTTGTGTATTTTGTTTTAACAACATTCTAATAATATGGATTTATTTAGGACTTCCGTTTGGTAAATATAACACAACTAGTGCTTTGTGAGATTTCTATGAAAGGAATTATAATAAAATTAAAAAACAATAGAAACAGGGAGTGCAATGTGTTGTGCCTATACTGCTGTGTGATGCACCTGCACGCGATGGGGAGTTGGATTCTGGAGGAGAGTCACACCAGCGCTATTTTCTGAGTGGGTTCAATTTCAGACGCTGAAGATTTGTGTTTTAGCCTGCGCTCCATGTTTACGTGCCACAAGTTCTTATCAGTGACTGTGTTGGTTCTGAAAGTTGACTGAAAGAAATGCCTCTAAGGCAAAAGAGTGAGCGCAGAGTGTAGCGTCCAGTGGTCTGCCCAACCAGCCATCCATCTCACAATCCAAACCGATCTAATGTTTTGCTGAACATTTTTGCTGTAATTGTGTGTGGGAGTTTACCACATTATTAAGGCTAAAATTGCAGAATCGAAGAAATAGTGCGCAATTCCCGCAATCCCGCACTGAAATTCAGGCCCCGATAATAATCTGGAGGAATGTCAGTGTGTAAAGGGCAAGAAGGCAGAAGCCTTAAGCTGAACACCTGTAATCTCTGATCCTTCAGATAGCACAGCATCAAGAACCATCATTCATCAGTAGCTGATATAACCACATGGGCAAGGGATTACTTTGGCAAGCCTTTGCCAAGCCCTATAATACAGAGTTACATTTACTAATGACACAGTAAACTTTATTGTACAAAAAAGGAGCCTTATTTTATATATGACCAGAAGCAGCATCTAGGACAGATCTTCACACAGTGGAACCATGTATTGTGGTCAGAAAAACATTTTTTGGAAGAAATGCACACTGTATGTTCCGGACTAAAGACAAAAAAGATCATCCAGACTGTTATCAAGTTCAAAACTCAGGGTCTTTGATGGCATGAGGTTGTGTCAGTGCCCCTGGCAAAGACATTTTACACTTCTGTGATGGCAGCATTAATGCAAAAAAGTAAATGGACAATTTAAAGCAACATATGTTGCCTTCAATATGGACATCTTTTGCAGGGACAACCATGTATTTTTCAACAACACAATGCACAAGGAACACAAGGAAGAAAATATCAATATTATCATGATGATATATTTGTGATAATACTCCAACTGACAAAAACATGTTAGGGATAATTAATAGTTTACATATAAAGATTGGTGGAAGTAATTAATTTCATGTCATGTCATACGCCGTCATCGCTTCGCGATGGTAGGCTGCACAGAAGAGTCACTTCTCTCCAATGCCATCTGTCTCTGGTTGCTTGTAGCAGGCTAGAACCTGATAATCCAGTCCACGTCTTGATGTTATCCATCCAGTTATTCTTGGTCTTCCACGTCTTCGGACTCCCCCCACAAGTCAAGTCATAACACTTCCTTCAATGCTCTCATGTGCATGCCTCATCACATGACTAAAATAACATAACTTGTGGGATTTAACGTGCATCAGTAACTCTTTTTGAGTTCTAGCCATCTCATAGACTTGCTCAGTGGTCATCACCTTCATCTATGAGATCTTCAGCAACATCCTGATGCACTTGTTCTCAAAAGCCTGAATACGTCTTTCTTCCTCTTTCTTCA
>BRDA01052049.1:10826-22606 GCA_036984385.1 Crenuchus spilurus | reverse complement strand
TGGTCACGACTCGCACTAGTGATGGGCTTTTATGGCTTGGTTTACTTAAAAGACGTCTTACAGCTCCCAAATCGAAATACTTTTCTTCCTCTTCTTTTTTTTTTTTTTTTTTGCTGCTTAGCTTAAGCTAGTAATAAAATAATGTCAATTCAATAGTGAATGAAATGAAATAAATGTAGAAATGAAAAAACAACTGAAATAATATTTTTTAAATTATATATTCATAGAGTTTTGCATTTTACAGAAAGAACAGAACAAAAAAAACAACAAAAAATTATATATATATATATATATATATATATATATATATATATATATATCTGGCTGCAACATGGTCACATATTTCACAATATCACAAAATGATCATTAATTAATAAAGGAATAGGACATAATAAAGTAAAATTAGTCCATTATTGTTACAATACAGGCAGTAGTACATGTTTCATGCAAAAAGAAAAATCACATGTCCCCCAACACTTTCCATACTGATGACCAGGTTTCAGTGAATTTTTGTTGTCTGTTTTGGATTTCAAAAGTGAGCCAAATAACTTTTATGCATGGATGTGTAGAAATAAATTCCTTTTATAAATTTATATATATCCTTTTTCATGACAAAATGTATTCATTCATTTATATTTTGTCTGTACAATTTATTTAGTCTTTTATATGTGCATTTATTTATTTAAACTTATGTCATTTTTTGTCATATGCAGAGAGTCTTTTTCTAGCTTCTGTCTCTGTGTGTGCACGTGCAACAATTATAGTTAATACTAATATAGTGACACCCCCCCACCTTGCATGGTGTAACTGACCAATCCCGTACAACTTCAACATGAGGGAAACAAATCTGGTTCCCAGACACAAGTCGGCTCTGATCGCTCACTTCAAAGAGTCGACTCTAAGAGCCATTTCGTTCGCCAATGACCCATCACTCACACACACACACAGCTGAAACACCACAGAGAGGGTGAGAGAGCAGCAGATTCACACATATCATTCTGTCTCATTTCAACCTTATTTCACCCCCTTTGATAAAAATACGTAACAAAGCGCGTCCTGTATCGGTTTAATACAGAACGCAACTTTTAATTTACAAATACAGAACGATTCCGTATTTTACGGGATGGGAGGCAACCCTAACCAATGTAGCTATTCCCAGACTGCTTCTATTATTACTTTTCATTTTGTGCTTATTGTGAAGTATTGTTCAAAACCAAAAACAAAAAGTTACGTTTTTCATATACGCTCAACAGATAAATGAACACAGTGCACAGTTTTCATGTCAATCCATCAGTTTAACAACTTGCTAAAGGCTATACTAAGTAGGAAATAAGCTGTTAGCTTTTTGGCCAACAGCATGATTACAGCTTTGATTCTACTAAACTAACAGTGTGTCCGAATTCAGGGTCTGCATCCTTCGAAGGACGCATTTGAAGGCCGATTACATCACAACGATGCGCGAAGGCTGTCCGAATTCACCGACCTCCGAAGGCTCCTCTGAATGCAGCCCACAAATGCTTCCTCCTTTTCTACCCATTTGAAGGATGGGTCTGATGTATCCTTCGAAGCCCACCCTATCCCGAGATGCATTGTGGGCCGAACGTGAGATTCATTCTTGTAACAATGGCGGACAAAGCGGGAGACGTCGCTAAGGAGTACACATTTAAATGTAAGTATATTAAAATCTGCCGGTACAAAATTTAAAAGCTTAAAGCGGTTAGGTTGATAGGCTTTTGTTGTTCGTGTAGACATGTTTTTAATATTACTTTTGTCAGAAATAATAAAAAGTCATCGTAAACGAGCTCGTATGATGGGTCTCGTAGTTCTTCACGTATTGCTACTAAGCAAAAAAAATGACCACCTCTTCACCGGGGTGAAGAACTCGGCTGCTGCGGCATGGAGGTACAAGAATAAATCCATTTACACATCTTATGCTTATGAGTAAATTTTTTATAACCCACATACTGTACAGGACCTGTGATCTCAATAGAGTATAGTTCCCCATGTGTTCTGCTGTGAAAACTATTGTTACTTACTATTGTAAGGATGAAATGCCCAGGAGGAGGGTAGACTGACCGCCTGTACAGTGGGCTGTGGCGGAGCACCCTGGAATCATGCACCAACCCAGGCCAGCCCACGTACGTGTCAATGAAGTGGCCCTGATGGTCACAAATTGCCTGCAGGATGATGGATGGAAACCGTTTTCTATTAAAGTAGCATTGACCATCAGGGTCGCTCGGAGGCTTGATGCGGATGTGGCAGCCGTCAATTGCACCTGCTGCTTTCAGGAATGCTCTGTGGCGAGCCAGCCTTGCAAACCCACGAGACACTACCTCCAGGTCCTCAGGGGTTTTAGGGAGGTGGATGACATGGCGGCGAATGGCCACCACCTCCTCTGTGTCTCTATGGACGATACCGTGGACAGTAGAACGAGGCATCCCAAACACTCTTGAGACCACCCTGTAGGATGCTCCACTTGCCAGCCAGAAAAGAAACACCAGGGTCTCAATTGTGGCACCCCAACCATGTCGTCGATTCTGGTTCAGGAGATTAAGCAACACTGCCAAAGACTCTACAAACACTACAATGCAATTTTTTTAACTCAAATAAAACACCCTGTTTTCAACATTTTTACACCCACTTTATGCACACAAAGAATTTATAAGATCTAATGAATATCAGAAAATGTTCTACTGAATTCTAAATTTAAAATATATTTAGTTTTTATTTGTTATGTACAAGTTAATATACTGTAGTAGTCTTTCAGTCACTGAAATCATCCATGAAACTAGCTGAAGTTAACGTAATTCCTGAAAGCTTGTAGACTAAACAAAATTAATTTACCTGTATTTGATTATCTCTCAGCCGGAGATATAAAACATGCCGACAACAGCGATAAAGCTTCTGTAGCTCCTCAAAAACCATAAACGTTACCAAAACGCTGAACAACGTGTCGACCTCCATTGCTGTTTGTAGATTTAGCGCTGTCACGGTTGCTAGCCGACAGGACAAACGTCAAGGTAAGGCCGGGAATAAATCTGAAGGCTAGACCGTTCGAATTCACGGCCTCTCACTTCCGGTCTCCGTGGCCTTCGAAGGACCCGGCCTACATAGACTGGGTAGGCAGAGTCCTTCGAAGGATGCAGACCCTGAATTCAGACACACCCTAAAGCTCCACTGGTAAAAGTTTAAATTATTATTTTCATTTCAGATAGAGCCAAGTTGAGCACAGGATGTTGAAAGGGCAGAAATTTGAAATAAAACATTCTTTCATTTTTTTATGATAGCAGCATATGAGATGCTAATGCTAATGCTATATTAAACTTAGTGGTCTCCATATTTAAACACCAATTTAAGTAACTGAAAATACAGAATCATGTCATTTTAAATGACAAAAAAATAGATGATTGATGATGAATGTGTTGTAATGGTTCTATACACAACTTTTTTGTAAAGGGTTCAATATAGCCATAAAAAGGGTTAAGCTTTTGTTACGATGTCAAGCTTTGAATAATTGAAGAACCCTTCTGGTGCTATAAAGAAGCATTTTCAAAAGGTCTCTATATAGAACCATCTACAGCACATTCCTCATCAATCTGAATAACCATTTAATTATGTAAAGAACCCTTTGGATTTTTTTAGTGTTCATGGGTCTATATTATAACCATTTTCTTTACTTAAGAACGCTTGAAGAACCATCTTTTTAGACTGTTCATTAAATTCACCTTTTCATTTGCACAAAAGGCTTTATATCAACATTATGCAAGCTAATGAACACTACCTTTAAGAGTAAATGTTCTTTTTTCATTAGTTTCAATCTTTTACCAGTTTGACTACTGACTATGTGGCTAATGACCAGTGGCATGAGTAGAAGACTTATGTAGAAATGTAGAAACTCTTTTTATGTGTATTTTAAACTGGTCTTAGCCACACTATGAAACTTGAGTATTGTAAATTAATATTCTTCTACTATAAATGTGTTTTCACTTTTAATACATGAGTGAGCATATTCCAAAAGTCATACCACACATATTCCTCTGCTGAAAATAAATTCCTAACTGCACAGACATTATGGCCAGAACTGCAAATACTTCATCACTGCAGATTGAATATGAAAACCAAAATGATGAGACAGCAGATGAACTGAGCTATTAGTGTTGGGATTTTAAAAAGCACTCTAATGATATTACCAGGGAGAGTCTGATGAAGCTTCATTTTTCAAATAACTCCAAAAAGTTTTGTCACTTTTCACTAGGACATGGTTACACAGTTTGATTTCTTTCAAGAACACTGTCAGAGAGGAAGAGACTGTGGGTCTTGACACTAGAAAAACACATTTTTTATTTCTTATTTCTAGTTTCCAGAAAACTCAGTTTATAAATGAAGAAATAAAACAAATCACACTGAAAGTAACACTCTCCTAAAACCCATCTCAGACTTTCAGATTGGATTGCAGAGGGTCACATAGCCTATACTAGATAACCTTTTTCTGCCACTTGTGGAGCTCAAAGACATTTCACATCTTATTTTCTATGTGGTTCAGTTAGAGAAGCATAGCACAGCTCATCCATCACACTATTCTATGTGTAAACCAATTGTTTGCAAAACAAAACACATGTTTGCAAATGTCTATCTCCTCTTTTTTACTTTTTCAATGAGTTACTTTGACACACTTGTCTTTATCATAACTTTCTCTGTAGGCTTCTGAGATAAGCAGTTATATGACGAGTACAGACATTATTACATCATTATTGACTGTGTCTTTCAACCTGATCATCATGACAGTGTAAAAAAGCTGCATTACAACAATAAAAATACGAGTTTTGATGTGGCAGTGATAGTACTATATGTACGTTGTTAAGTAGATGAACCATAACATAAGGATCTAATCTGACAGTGAGGCCAGAGAGCGTTCGCTCTGTTCTACCACAGCCTAGACAGAATCTAAACAGAAGACACTTCTTCTGGGAATCTGTGGTTTGTCATTTAGAAAATCGTAAAGCCTTGTGCTGGAGTTCTGATGGGAAGATTCCCTCTTTATATTATGATGGTTAATTTATGATCTCGGGCACATAGCTACCATTCTTAGCATCATTATTCTACTGTGAAATCAGGGGTTGTTAGGTTATTTGTGTTGATAAAAGTGGTACAAGTTGGCATCCTTGTGAAAGGGTCCTACGAATGCTCGAGGACCAGAAACATATCTGTGTAAGCTATCAATAATCTTTTGTCTGTCTGTATCTGTACTAAGGCCGGCCTCAGTGATTTACAGGGGTGCTGGGCATTTTGCCAGGCTTTTGTTTTGTATTAGTTGCATGAGTGAGATCTATATTCTGCTGATTTCCACATAAATAATAAAACATCAATAGTCATAAAAAGTCAAAGGCCATTTTTAATAGATTGATTTAACTGATTTGTAAAAAATAATTTCATAAAAATGCTGTTTTAATTTTTATACCTACTTTAATCTCAGGTTTTGTGCCCACTCCTGTGTTCTGATAAGGATGTTGACAGGCTGAATATGTACTTTTATTCCTCCTGGGTCTTTCATTTCTAGTTATTTCTTTCTATTCCTAGTTTTCTTTGTTTTAGGTTTTGAATTATTCCTGAGTAAATAGTAAATTCACTCCATTGTTTTGGAGACCCCCCAGGGTTAAGTATAACAGCTGTGTTATCCGTTACGGATCTGTGAAAAAGGATGCCAAAGGTAATTTATCGAAAAGTATTATTATTATTCATTCTTATTACGTATAAGGTTTAATTAGGGATTCCATAAACCTTGAAAAATCAGCTTTTTACCATAAGCACTGTATTTTCTGGTGTATGCAAAAATAGCTTTACAAAAAGGTAGTGTTACACATCTGGTACCTTTAACAAAATATCAACACACTGGCAATATGGTGCAGGTGTAGAACCTGTACTCTTAATCAATAGATTTACCAGCAAAAGAGGATTAGAGCAAAATGTAAATAATGTACACACCTTCTCTGCTGAGATCCTGGAACAAAACCCCCACTTATTAAGTCACCAGCTTGCATCCTTGTGGAAGGGTCTTACAAGCACTCTGAGAACTTTAGTGTCAACTAAAGAATGACCCTCACTTTATAGTGAAATCTGAAGGGGTATCTTGTATGGTGTCAAATGCCTGAGAAAAAATGGCAATAGAGTTGTGACTTAGACCACTTGTGGCCTGAAAAAGGTGTTAGGAACAATAGTAGGATGCCCATCAGTGTTCTTGAACTGATAATGGAAAGAAGAGTGGGGATGCAGACTGGTCATGATAATATAATTAATTTATTTACTTTAGCAATTTTAACCCTAACAAGGGCCTTTTAGTCTCCAGATCACTGCTTACACTATTTGCTTTAAGATGGTTGAGGCATGAGTACTTAAAAGGAGGAGGGGTAAAGAGTGGCACCACCTCAGTGACACACATGGCTTAAAAAAGGTCAAAGAGACTGACAAATGTGTGTGTGGGGGGAGGGTAGGTTGGGGGTGGAAGCATTTAAAAAAGGAAACATAGGCAATGTGAAAGACAAATAGGAAAAATGACACTTGCAAAAAAGAAAATGAATGGGTATTAAGGTGACATGGTCCTTTTCCTCCTCCACTGCTGTTTCAATTAGAAATTAATGACACAGTGAGGGGGAGATCAGTACGTAACTACCCTACAAGTTGGAATGACAAAAGTGTCTTAAATTCACCTTTTTCACTAACTTAAAATTGAAAAAATATACTGTTATTCTTCAAAATAATCATATATTTATTCTTTTTATCCAAATTTATTCCCAATCTAATAGTAGCTTATCAGGCCACCCACCCATTAGGACTCTCCCAATAACTTTTATTGTCTGACTCAGGTGAAGATTAGCACAGGCCTTCTCTGATGCATGTGAAGTCAGGCTCCACCTCTTTTCCAACTACTGCCAACACGTTGTCTCTGGGTAGCCAACATGATCGGAGGAAAGCAACGAATCCCCAGTTCGAATGGATCTGCTGCAGATGCCTTAGCCAGCCAACATTACTTAGTAGTGATGGTGAGAGAGCGCCTTCTACCCAAACAGAGAGCACGGCCAATTTTGCTCTCTCGTTGGCTACCAGTTTGACCGCGATTCTTACTCACAATCCTATGATGATAGTGTCAATGCTTCAATCCACGGATCCACTTGCCACTAAATAATCATAATTTTCTTAATTGAATTGGTATTCTTAAAAAAATATGTTCTAAAATATGTTTTTAAACTTACAACAGTCTCTTGAGGATCTTTATGGAGAATAAATAAAATATTAATATTTAGGTGATTTAAAATGCATAATTCTGCAGTCATTTCATTAATTGGTATTATATTTGGTACTGTATGCACATGCTTTTGGTCATGAATATATAACAGTACATGCTCTTGGGTTGCTCTCTATTAATGTAGTCCTGGGGTGGTCATGTAGTTATTTTGAAAATGCTTATTATTAATAAAAATGAATGATGTGACGCTCAGTTACAGCTGGATGCAGTCAAATATATCCAGATTCCTGTCATATCCCTCTGAGAGCTTGTGTGTGTGTGCAGGGAAAAATGTCAGATCACTTTCAAGATAATTTAGCAGCATAGTTACTAAATGGCACAAAAATACAGCCTGAAAAATTAACCACAGAATTGAATCATCACCTCTGTGACCCAGTCTCAACCAAACTTTTATGACATAAAGCTGTAATTTATGGCAGTGCTGCTGTTTGGAAACTACTCGTATCCAAGGCCAACACATAAGACACATAGCTTGGTGTAAGGAGCATAAAATCTGAATAATGGAAAAACTAATGTGGTCTAATGAATCCTTCATACCTTTTTCCTATAGCTGGACATTTTCACGTTTGGAGGAGAATCAAAAAAGAGCTACTCAATATGTAGTCAGTTTATCTGCTAGTAAATAAAAGAGGCAACAGGAACACAAAGTATTTAAAAAAGGCAAACGTCTTCAAAAATTGAGTCCACTGATAGAACATTCAACAAAAGATCTAATCTCAGTGCTCCAATGTGCAGACAAGGGAAAATCAACACAAATAACAAAAATGACCTGCTGTGCAGGCTACAGTTCACAATATATAGAATATCACTGCTGCCAGAGCTTTGTGTCTCCAAAACAGTATCTTAGCAGCAGAATGAAAGCACATACTTAACTTTTAATGGAAGTCAGTGAATGTTGTTTTTGGAAATACAGAGCATTTCTATTGGTCCTTCGTACAATATGCCTGGAGAAAGTCAAAAGAAGTCTTCAGTCCATGATGTCTATGGAGACATATAAGGTATGTCTCAGTACCTTGTGAGCTGTCAAACTAGACAGTGTCTAAGTAGTCAGTGTTCTAACCATCATCCAGCCTTATAAGACAGATAAATGAGATGCTCTAGATAGTTAGCGATGACATCACTTATTCCCGCCCACTACATCTGGCCAGCATTTACTTACCTCCACTGTCAAAATGTCATCAGAATATCACCAACATCGATCTGCTCATGCAGTTTTTATAGCCATTCTAGTAAAATTAAACAGGGACATCTCTACATTAGGGGCAGATGTCACTGTGGAGAAGTGTGTGACATCATAAATAATTTTGTTTTATTTAAATATTATTTTCTAACATTGTTGTGTATTTGACTTATGAAAGTGGCAGTAGTTCCCAATACATTAAAAATATTCCTGTACATTTTATGTAAGGTCAGTACTTTGAGCAGTCTTCATTTAGTTAGTGGGTATGGGTAATAAATTCTGTTTGGGCAGCATCCCACTCCTCAATAAAACTACACACAAACATATACAGAGGTTGGACAATGAAACTGAAACACCTGTCATGTTAGTGTGGGAGGTTTCATGGCTAAACTGGACCAGTCTGGTGGCCAATCTTCATTAATGTCACATTGCACCAGTAAGAGCAGAGTGTGAAGGTTCAGTTAGCAGGTAAGAGCACAGTTATATAGTATATTACAATGCACACAACATTATGGTGACATACCAGAGTTCAGAAGAGGACAAATTGTTGGTGCACGTCTTGCTGGCGCATCTGTGACCAAGACAGCAAGTCTTTGTGTCTAAATATTATTGAGCCACATTGGAGTGTTTTGGAGGAGCGAGTCAGGAAACGTTTTCCTCCACCAGCATCACGTAGTGACCTGGCCACTATCCTGCAAGAAGAATGGCTTAAAATCCTTCTGACCACTGTGCAGGACTTGTATATGTCATTCCCAAGACGAACTGACGCTGTATTGGCCGCAAAAGGAGGCCCTACACCTACTAATAAATTATTGTGGTCTAAAACCAGGTGTTTCAGTTTCATTGTCCAACCCCTGTACTTGATCAATTAATTCAACCACAGATGCATCAATGAAATTTCAAAAATCATAATCTGGTGTATTCATCACCCCTGCAATGAGATGCATCCCCTGTTAGGAGACTTATTTACCGGTGGTATTCTGTTGCCTTTACTTTGTTATTGTGACCAAAAGAACTTAAATACAATCCATTCCAGTCATGAATAAAGGAAATAAACTTTTTCCTGAGGTAAGATGTCTGTTTGTCGTGATTCATTATATTGCCTCGCTAGCAGCAGGTAACAGATGACTGATGTTTATCAGTGGCAAGCTGCGTAGCAACGCTGGTACCATAAACAATATTCACATAAGCTCACATATGCATATCTTTAATTTTTCATTGGGTACTCCAAGGATTGGGCCAGCATAAGCATGTCCCGCAGCTCATTATTGAAAGCGTATTGCACATGTACACAGTGTTTTCTATTGCTCATTTGCTTATACGGATGCTAACGGGCCAGCTCCATACACACTCACTAAATGAAGACTGCTCAAATTACTAACCTTACATAACATGTACAGGAATATTGTAGAGACGTCCCTGTTTAATTTTACTAAAATGGCTATAAAAATTGCATGAGCAGATATATGGTGGTGATATTCTGATGCCATTTTGACAGCTCAGGTAAGTAGATGCTGGTCCAGTGCAGTGGGTGGGAATAAGTGATGTCATCGCTGTCTAACTAGAGCATCTCATTTATCTGTCTTATAAGGCAGTATGATGGTTTGAACACTGACTACAGCTGCCTACATAGACACTGGCTAGTTAGAATGCTCAATAGGTATTGACACAAATCTATTGTGACATAAAATGTTGTCTATGTAGAGAGCTCAATAGGTATTGAGACATTCCCACAATGTCTGAAACATCAAAAAAGCCTATTCAGTCAGTATTCTGAAACACCTAGACATGTCCAATCTTTTAAGTCAGTACAGCTGTATTTGATATTTTGGCAATGTCATGACTTGTTGCCTTCAAACCTCATTTCAGACAATATTCATCCACAGGTACCTTCATATCATGAACTTCTGAGGACTTCTAAGAGCATAGATAACAAGGCACTGAAGAACCTGCCTCCATTCATAACTGTTTGCATAAAGATATTACAAGAAGATCTGGACCTTCCACCTGCATTGCTTAAAGAACTGAATGTTTTAACTTTTAAAAATGGCCTGGTGTCCCAATACACATAGAAAGGCAGTACAGGCGGTCCTCGACTTACGACGTTGATCCGTTCCTACGTCGCGTCCAAAACCGAATTTCGGTGTAAGTCGGAACATACGTACATACTGTACATAAATAATATATTGTAAGCACTTATCCTATCCTAACACCTATCCTAACACAGTAATTATAAAAAAAACACATATAAAATATGTTTAATAATGAAATGAAACAGCCACGTAACCTTGTATTCTTCCGCCGCGCACACCAAACACGAAACAAGGCTTTAGACAGTAAATGGGAGATGTGTCGTAACCACGAAACATCGTAACTCGGGGCTGACGTAACCCGAGGACTGCCTGTATTATGAAGAAACATTTCTCCCATAAGCTAATTACTGTATATTATTACGTAGCTGTGTATGTGTTTTTCAGCTTCTCTATATGAAATGGCACTTTGATACCATTCTTTGATCACTGGATCCTCAAAAAATTACATATTCTGCAAAAGGTGAAGCATCTTGATCAAAGCTTGAATCATAACTAGTTTTTGAGTAGATACATTTAATAAATCAGCATATTATGAATCTTCAAAGAGAAAGTATGCACCATACAGCACCTATAAGAACAGGATTCTGCCATTAGGAGTATATAGTAAATGTTATTCAGTAATTAAAATGGTTTTGAGCTGACAAGTCACTGTTTCACATCATGCTTTGATTCATGCAGTTAATTTATAAAATTTCTGGTGCAGTCAGACACATACTTAGCACAATGGAAAGAAGAGATCTGCTGTATTAAGCTTTGATGTACTGTCAATTGTAGCTTAGTTAATTTCTCTGTGGGTGTATTAAAAATGCCCAGTTTTTTCCACCCAAGCCTGTTTTTCTGGTTCTGTTTTAAATTAACCATATAAAAGCATCTTTTCTCTGATTGTGTAGACCTTCTTTGTTTTCAGTGCTATATGTTGGCCGGTGGTCGTTTCGAGTGCAGAATGTTGTGCATATGTTTTCCAACTTCCTCATATTGTTCCTTATGTCAGTAAAATCTAAACAAAATAAATCTCTCTCTCTCTCACACACACACACACACACACACACACACACACACTTTCAAAACTATAGGCAACTCACTGACCAATCCTCTTAGTCAAACAAGAGTGTGAACGCACCTCTCTCTCTCTCTCTCTCTCTCTCTCTCTCACACACACACACACACACACATCTCTCTCTCTCTCTCTCTCTCTCTCTCCACGCAA
>BRDA01052047.1:0-19021 GCA_036984385.1 Crenuchus spilurus | reverse complement strand
GTGTGTGTGTGTGTGTGTGTGAATGATACACCAGTGGTCTAGACTTCTTTGGGTTTTCTATATCTTTGATTCTTGGGGTGAAACTGGGACCTGTTTCTGGGACAATTTTGTTCTAGCTCATGCATAACTTTTTTTGAGTTGAGATGCTGTGTGTGATTGGCTGTCATTTCTCACACTTACAGTTGTGTTGTGTTGTGTTGATTGTGTTGATTGTATAAGTGTTCTTGAGTATTAAAGAGGTGCTAAATAAGTATAACATTCATTCTTAACAACACACAGCCCTAACTGCACTGCTGCAGACTTCAATACTCATTAAAATGCATGTATTTCATATAAGTAAAATAATCATATTTTTATAGATTTGTCAAGTCTAAAGTTTCCACCAGCCGTCTGTAATATAATGACAGATTTGATCTGAACTGGACTGAGTTTAGAAGAAAGACTAGCATTTCTGTTTAAATCACCGCACCTCCCATTTAGGTCATGACCAACCAGCCCTAACTGCCCGGCACAGCTCTCACAGAGCCATCAGTAGACATTTCATTCAATCATATCAATAACACCTGGATGGAGAATGTGCTGATGTCCCCCACATGTCCCGTGGATAAGACTGAGGGCCGAAACCAAACAGCTGCTGAAGTAATTGACTGAAATGGTCAACACTTAAAAGAATATGTGATGTGCGGTCACTTTATGAAATAGCCCAGCTTGGCATCTGAAATGAAATCACTCTCCTCTGGCCCTGCCCTTGTGCTGCAGACAGAAATGAGTTTTTACAGCATGCTGGGTTCCCATCAGTGATTGGGGCTATTGATTGAATGCACTTACTATTAGGGCCACAGAAGGGGAGTCAATATGGTACACTGGGTATTGATCGTCGGAGGTCGTAAATATACAGATTTGCACCGTCTCAGAGTCCTTCTCCAGTTACGACTGATATCATAAAAAACTGTAAAAACAGGGTACTTATGACCCTGCGTATGACGCCTGACATAGAGCTCGGCGTTTAACACCACGGGGTCACACGCTCATGTCGGATCCTTTGCTATTTGTTGTGCTGTTAATGTTCGCCCTCCTTCAGTCAAAGAAACAGTAGAGAGGGCTACACCAGCCTCATTTAAGCAAGAAAATAACTACACTGTGCACTCTGTAATGAACCCTGACAGGTCGCTCACAGGGGATATGAGCACACAACGAGAACAGCATTAGAATCCCTGAATCTCAATTAGTGAAGATATTCTCTGGAAGAAGCAGACACCAACGTTTGCAGACTCTGTCGAGTTAAAGCGTGATGGGCTGCTCTGAACCTTGTGTGCTTAAGATACAGTATAAGTCTCTAAATAGAGTGAAGAGGGGAAAATAAGACCAATTATATTTCTAGGGTGTCCCATTTAAACAAATATACATATCTGGTGTTCAAAGGCAGAATTTGCCTCCCTAAAATGGCTAATCATATTAGAGTATGAGTAATGCACTCCCTGCAGCTCCCCTGGGCACTCGCCTTTCTATTTTTGAGGACACTGGAAGCTCACCAGGGTCTGTGATGTAAGGCCATGCAAGAGTTCAACTGAAGCCTGAGGCTAAACACCAGCAGGCTAATACACACACTTCTCTGCTAAACTCATCTGACAGTCAATGGAGGTCTAAATTTACTTCTTCACTGGGGCCACTCTGACCACCTCCAAATCTCAGTCACATCCCGAGCTTAACCCTTAAACCCTCATCCTGCAATACCAGTCAAACGTACAATGTCACCCCAGGATATTATGACCTTTAATCATACATCTGCTTTGCAGGCGCAGACATAACACTGGTTATGTAGAAGCATGCAACTGGTGTTCACTCAGTGGTGGTCTCTGACACTTTCCTGTTCATTATAGAGGTAAACTGGTCCACTGTGGTGTGTAGATTATTTTGTACCACTCAACAGAGTTGTTGGGCAACACTCAGTGTACCAGAAGTCAATTCTCAGTAGACTTTCACTACAGCAGCTCTAGAACATCCCACAGAGTCAGTGGTTTCTCTCCACCAGGCTTCACGGGTACACTATTATCATGACATCAGTCACATCACGCCCTTTGTCCATGATGATGGTTTTACACTCTGCTACAATTGACTGGTGTGCTCGCTTATTTATACATGCAGTAAACTCTGTCACAGCACATCTTGTGTCATAATGTTCTAATATGACTGTGTACTTCTGCAATTTATTTACATCATAATATAAATGCCGATACATTCAGTTTATCTTCTGAATCTACAGGACCATCAGAGGTTAAACATGGCCTCGAGTTTAAGGTTAACTCTAAATAAAGTATTAAAAGAATCTGAGATTGTTTTTATATGAGCTTATAACATTAAAACAGAATCAACATTAAAACAGAAAGGGCTTGAAATTTGTTAAATATATGACCTAAATTCTCTTATTCATTTGGAATTACATCATGTGACTCATCAGTGGTGACCACCACAGGTTGTGATGGTTTCTTTGGACTTCTATTAAACCACGGTGGAGGAGAACATGTGGGAAATGAACACCTCAAAAGGCAGCAGGGAAAGCTGAAGACATCTGGAAGACTTTAAACAGCACTTATCAGATATAAAAGAATGGTGGGCCACCATTAAGGTCCCTATCAGATTCAGATAGATGGGCCCATTAAAAGAGAAGCTTAATGAAGTGTCTTTTTCTGTTCTTCCAAGGTTCAGCAATAAAGTTAAATGAGGAACAATTTCTTGCTGTCCATTATGTTACATTACTCACTCTGTTCTCTTTGGTTCTGTCTCAGCCCGGTAGGCAGCCCAGAGGGAGCGCTACAGCTTTTATGGCTTTAAAGAGGATACAGCCAGGCTCAGTCTATAGGAAATATGAAGAATGTCATGTTTTTATTTATAATTGAGGAGTTACATTATATATGAGTTCTTTGTTTGTCTGGCTGGAGAGTATTGACTATCTCCCTCAAATGCCATCTTTACATGCTCTTTGAGTCTGACACCAGCACAGTAAGTGAGGTAAACCATGACTACATGATAAAGGGCTGTAAATAAATACTTATACACTTGAGGCTAACAGTATTATGCTCTCTGATACTGTACTGACTCTTATAAACAGATTTATAATAAATAGTGTACCTGTAAAGACTGCTGGTTCATTATGTGGTGTGTTTAAACCCCTAGTCACTAGGTGGCAGCGTTGTCATCTTCAGCTGTTAGATTCTTCCACTCCTAAAGAAACAAGGACACACAAATTAGAGTTTTACTAAAATTAGATTTAAAATATTTCAATATCACCTTACTTACAGTATCACAATATATTACAATATATAGTGCTGTGCAAAAGTATTCACCCCCCTTGACTTTTTACCTATTTTGTTACATTACAACCTGTATTTAAATGTTTGTTTAACCTGAATTGTACCTTTCTGAAAGGCTCCAAAGCCTGCAACACCATTAAGCAAGAGGCACCACTAACCAAACAACACCATGAAGACCAAGGTGATTGAGAAGTACAAGACAGGGTTGGCTTATAAAAAAATATCCAAATATCTGATGATCCCCTGGAGCACCATGAAATCCATTATTATCAAATGGAAAGAACATGTTACCACAACAAACCTGCCAAGAGAGGGCCGCCCACCAAAATTGTGGTAAGGACAGGCAAAGAAGGCATTAATCAGAGAGCCAGCACAGTGGAGGAGCTGCAGAAGGCTTGTTTTGAGCTTGCCAGAAGGCATGTGGGAGACTTCCCAAATGTATGGAGGAAGGTGCCTGGTCAGATGAGACCAAATTTTTACTTTTCAGCCACCAAGGAACAAAAGCCAACACATCTCATCACCCCAAGAACACCATACCCACAGTGAAACATGGTGGTGGCAGCATCATGCTGTGGTGATGTTTTTCAGTAGCAGGGACTAGGAATCTGGTCTGAGTAGAAAGGAAGATGGATGTTGATAAATACAGAGATATTCTTGAGCAAAACATGTTTTGGTCTGTCAGTATTTTGATACTGGGATGGAGGTTCACTTTACAACAGGACAGTGACCCAAAGCATACTGCTAAAGCAACACTCGAGTGGTTTAAGGGTAAATGTGTAAATGTATTAGAATGGCCTAGTCAAAGCCCAGAACTTAATCCAACTGAGAATCTGTGGTCAGACGTGAAGATTACTGTTCACCAGCAGAAACCATTTAACTTAAAGGGGCTGGAGCAGTTTTGCTGGAGGAATGGGCAAAAATCCCAGTGACAAGCTCATAGAGACTTATCCAAAGTGACTTGCAGCTGTACTTGGCACAGAAGATGGCTCTACTAAGTACTGACTTTAGGGGGGTGAATAGTTAATGCACACTGAAGTTTTCTGTTGTTTTGTCCTGTTTTTTGTTCACTTCACAATAAAAAGAAAATCAAATGTAAAGTTGTAGACATGTTCCCTAAATGAAATGAGGCAAACCCTCAAATAATACATTTTAACTGTAGGTTGGGTCACCCCAAAAGGGATGACAACTTTCCAAAAGCACTGTAAAAGGCTCAAACATCATCCACACTTCTGTTGTGTCTCAATGTCTTATTAACGTTGTATGTACCAGGTCTCTGTCTCCATAATCACTGCTGTGCAGGTTTGAACGTGTTATATCAGTTCATTTATGACCGCAGTGCAACAAAATATGGCCGACACGCTTATGTCTTGCATAAAGAAGAGTAGAGTGCAGTGATTGGTTGCAGAAGTGTTTGGACAAGAGTAAATGTGGGGTGATACAGTAAGGAAGGTGAAAGTGTATTAAAAAGACATCACGAGTCTGAGGGTAAATGACAGAAACATCCTCAATCAGCCAAGAAAAAGCTCAAAAGTCAAACATCAGCTGCTGACAGTTCTCTGGGTCTAAAAGAAGCCATAAGAGGACAGAAACTCATGTCTGATAAAGAGGTGAAAACAGCAGTGCATTAAGGACTCAAAACTCAGCCAAAAACGTGTTTTAATGAGGGAATACCAAAGCTTTTTGACTGATGGACAAAAGCAGAGATTATGTGGAAAAATCATGTATTTGTCTTTTCTGAAAACTGTTTTCAAATCAATTCTACAGCCAGAGTGCAGATCACTCATGACTCGCTCTCATATCATCACTCCTGTGACATGACACATATCAGGTCTGATTTGATAAACAGGTCTGATCTCTCCACCAGTGACTCTCATTATTAAATGAAAATTCAGCTCCAAATAATAAAAACAAACAGAAAACTCATTCTGACTGATGCTGGTAATGCAAAGCTGTTGAATCCTCACACAGCAACAAATGTCTAAACCTGTCAAACCAGCACACACACACACTCCAACAGTCCAGTCACCTGTGTAAGAGAGAAAGCTGTCACATGATATAACCTTGAGCGCTTTGATGCGACGCTCTGGCACATGAATAAATAAGATTTTACCTTCCACGAGGCACTGACTCATTCAGATCAGACCAACTTCCCTCCAACAGAAAACCTCTCTGGACTCAGGAGGATGATGTTAATAATGATCAGATCAGAACCTGACTGGACTGAAGTGATGTGGGGAAAACAAGTAAAATGAATTGACTGAAGAAAGTAAAACATATCAAAACAGATATAACTGTAGTGGGACACCTGCTCATTCACTGTTTTTACTGTCCATGGAAAGCTTTCTAGAGCACTGCTGTGATTGTGTTAGTGAGGTCAGGATGTTGGATGACCACCATCATCCCCACCTCCTCAACTCACCCCAAACATACTGGAAGGAGCAGAGAACACAGTTCCATGATGCTGGGGGGCTTTATACCCCTCTAGCCCACACCTGGCATTAGACATGGTGCCAACAGGTTTGTGTTGTGTACTATTGGCAGTACTTCTCTACAGAGACTAAACAAGCTGTGTGTGTGTTTGTACATCTGTGTCAAGTTAGAGCAGCTGAAGGCATTCAGTAGAAGGGCTGTCCACATACTTTTGGACATACAGTGTGTGAGTATATCAAACTATAAGACCACATGAACACAATAAAGGACAATATCTAACAATAATGGACGTATATCAGGTGACTCAGTGTCATTGTATTTGTTCCTTTTCTTTTTGTTCTTTTGATTTACATTTTTATTTTCAAATTTGCTCTAAAATCTAACATTTCAGTGTTAATGTTCATTTTGATTCTATAAAAGTTATAAAGACTTATATTCTCATATTTCTTATCTTTTCTATATTAACCCCTTAATTCTGTTTGTTCATTTGATCAATTATTTACTCTTACTATTTTATTGTCTTTATTGTTTTGTTAATTATATTAATTTGTTCATTTATCTCTACTGATGTTAATGAATTAAATATTCAATTTTTTCTTTTCAGTCTGTCCACTGTTAGTACATTGAAAATGAGTCACACTTGAGCTGTTTTGACAGTGAAACTGAAAGTTGATTGATTGATTGATTGATTGATTGATTGATTGATTGATTGATTGATTGATAGTATTTATAAGGATTATTAAACTGGCTGATATTTACACACTTAGAAGTGAGGAGAGAGGGATGGAGATCTGGAATGTTCCAGATGGAGTAGATCCAAAGAGTTTAAGGGGTTAATAATGTGGTACACAATAAACAGACTTTGTGGTTAATTCTGAACTGATTCACATGAAAGTCATATCAGATGAGTATTTGAGGCTCAAAAACGTAACACGTATTGAATGGAGAGCTACTCTCTGAGGACGGTTTTCTTTGCTTTGAAAGCTGTGCAATTCCTCAGAGCCTTTTAAAGGTCCATGGAGGCTGATGTCCCCAAACATCAGATTAATCATCATTTTGTAATTGGTTTTAAATCAGGAAAAGGCAGCAGCAGCCCAGAAGGCCCCAAATCAATCACTGAATCAATGGTGAGCCACAAAGGTAATTCCTTACAATGAAGCAGCCCTCGTAAAGAAGAGGAGAGAGGGATATTTTGTCTTCTTTGTGTACAGATCTGAATCACAGATCCTGTATGAAACAAACCAATGAAATAAATCAATAAATAAGGTGTCAAAGCTTTACAACAACAATATACGCAACCATTAATGACATATTAGTGACAGTGATTTAAAGCATTGAATCAAGTAACACCTTAGCAACACCGAGTTATCATATCACCAGGCAACACCCTAGCAACTACCAGAGACACCACAGCAACCACCTACAATTTCAAAGCAACCACCTAGCAACACATTAGTAAACAGAATGGACACCGTAGTCGCTAACAAGCAACTCCCTAGCAACCACTTACAATTCCAAAGCAACAACCTAGTAACACCCTAGCAACCACAGCATAGTATAATATACATTTTCCTACAGTAAATTATAACCAGCACGATGGACCTGCAGAATGTGAAGAACAGTATTGTACTGAGTCCAAAGAAACTGAACAGTAATTCACAGCAGCAGAGCTCTGTGAGGACTCTCAGTGGTCCAGTGTTTCAGATCAGTCCACTTACCCTATTCTAATTAACTAAGCCACTGTATATTACTCTGCTCCATTTAGCTAATTGACACCCACTACATCATGGCCCCCACAGTCACTTAACCACGTCTGTCCACTTTTGTATTCAGAGCACTGCTTGGAAAAACATGAGGCACATCATGATAATGAAGAATCTGTTTTTTTAGCGTACACACACACACACACACACACTGTGGAAATATGTGGGACAATCCTTTTAATACAAGTGTCCATTAAACTAAAACAATCAGCCAGTCAGTCTTCATAGAGAAACACGGGCAGTAAGATGGACCTACTGGTGTGTCTTGGGTCATTTTCTAACATGCCATCATGTCTAAGTTGATGTAGATGGTCTACAGAAGATGACTGCTGAATGCAGAAGCCTGTAACATGTAAAAATACCATCATCTGCATCACATTAATGCAGAAATAAAGTTTGGAGGTATAATGATATGGGGCTATTCTTAATGGTCTATGTTCAGGAAAGAAAAAACATGATGCTACAGCTTACAGTGACATTGTAGAGCAGTGGTCACCAACGCTGCTCCTGGTGATCTACTTGCTGTTGTTTCTGCTCTCACCTGATTGATCTAATTATTGCCTTCAGTAGTTTCTGATTAGCTGAGAGGTGTGGATTGGAGGTGAAATCTAGAGGAAAGTAGATGGATGGATGGGTGGATGGATGGATGGATCTGTTAACATTGTTATTTACACATAAACCAGAGAAAATCAGCTCAGTGAACATACGCAGATCTAAAGGGGTGGTTGAGGCAGCTGATGCCACTATGAAATCTGATTGGCCACCTCAGATGCCACCCCAGAATTTTTCCATGTCACTGTCGTCCACCTTGCAGTGGAGCAGCTGTTGGACTGCTGTGCCTTAGAGGAGTTTTGCCATCAGCAGAAACAGATCCAGCACTCTAAAATGACTCCAATATTCTGAAGCTTCTCATTACCTGGACCAGGTGTGATAGACTAAGGTTGGAGCTGAACTCTGATCTCCAGAGTTATTTTCTGGCTTTGACTGTTCATTTCTGATTGAAGCTGGACTCTTGGGTTCTAGTCATTCTAGTGAAATGACTGATGTTCAGCTGTTGTTATAGATGAAGAAGAACGCTATAGAGGGATATAATATGTTAAATTTAATCACTTAAACAACAACATTACAATAAAGTAGAAATGGTAACTTATGCACACCACAGCTCCTGCATTAAGCTTTTTGTTCACTGTAAGATCAGTTCAGCACATATTTTCTCTCAGCTGTCTGCATTTGAGGAGCGTGAGCTGACAGTACTGCCAGCAGAAACAAGCCTCCCCAATATCACTTTATTTGTTTTGTCATGGATGCAAATCCCTAAAAATTGACACTTGCCGTAACGAGCATCTGTTTCCGCCATCTGTGAGCTCTCGCCAAACCTCAACAATGAATATTCAGCTCAGGACTAGGGGCAGAAGTGCTCTTTCTCAAGCTTGAGCACACTTCGCTAAGCAGAGCTCATATGTAGGGAAGAGACCATGAGAAATAAAGTCCTATTTACATGCAGAAGACATATGTCAAATGAATGCTCAACTAATCTGGAACAGTTGATGGGCTGGTGGTGACTGTACTCCATAACACAGTCATGTTTAAAACGGCCTTCTCTTACACGCCGAACAGTGATGGACATAGATGAATAATTCACGAGTAGGCAATGATGGCAGATTAAGGGTGGAGGGTGGCTGTTTAATCTCAGTCAAGCACAACGAGGCCTCTTTATTTATGAGAAGTTATGTCAATAAATGACAGGCCTCATTTGAAGAAGGACGAGTGAGACGAATGACAGGAACAGACTGGAAATGGTCCTGCCATTACAACGCGACTCCTCTGGCAATAACCATCAGTTAAACACATTTTGCCAATAAAAGAAGGACTGAACATCTACAGCAGTGTCAGATCTGTTTTATTCTAGTGTTTGTTAGTAAAGCTAGCCTCACAGATTTAGATCAAAACTACAGAAGCAACATTTCAACTGAAAATGTGAAAACAAATGTGAGTTTGGTTCACATTTATTCAGAGCAGTGGCATCTCTAGAGTAGAAAGCCAGGTGGGGCACAATAAACTCTGTGGGCGGCATCCCACTCATCAGTGAAACTACATACAAACCTACTCGCTCAACTAATTCAGACTTAGTGTTATTCCATTGCCTTTATTTTGGTGATCAAAGGACCTTAAATACAATCCATCCCAGTCATTAATAACGGAAATAACCCTTATACTGAGGTAAGATGACTGTCTGTGTGTTATCTAACTGTTAATTTCGGCTAAATTGTTGACGTGACTCATTGCCTCACTAGCAGTGGCTAACAGATACTGTGATGTTTCTGAGTGACAAGCTGTATAGCAATGCTGAAACTGTAAACAATATTCACATAAGCTCAAGTATGCAAATTTTTCATTTTTTATTGGCTGCTCCAAGGATGAGGCCAGCATAACTGTGCCCCGCAGCTCATTATTGAAAGCGTGTTGCACATGTGCAGTGTTTTCTACTGCTCACTTCCTTAAATAGAGGCTGATCGGACAGCCTCGTACTCACTAACTAAATGAAGACTGCTGAAAGTACTGACCTTATGCAACACATACAGGAATAGTTTTAATGTATTGGGAAACGCTGCCATTTTCATAAGTCTAATACATAACAGTGTTAGAAAATAATATTAAAATAAAATACATTTAAACAAAATTACTGATTATGTTACACACTGCTCCACAGCGACATCTGGTGGAGCCAGGTCCCATCTTCCCCGAATGTAGCGACGCACCTGACTCCGAGTGTGAGTGAGGTGAAGACAACAGGGACACACTGCCAACACTTCTAGACCATCTAACAACGCTTCTGTGACATAGAGACAATCCTACACTTATCCGAAAGCTTTCTATCTTAAATATTTAATCTTCTGAAATTAAGAGTAAAAAAGAGTTTCTCCTGCTTTAACAGTCTCTACTGTCTACTAGATTTTGGAGCAGTGCTGTGAGGATTTGATTGAATTCAACAACAAGAGTGTTAGTGAGGTCAGGATGATGGATGATCACTACCACCAGCTCACCCCCAACTCATCCTAAAAGTACTGAATGGAGCAGAGAACACTGCTCCACAGCCCAATGCTGGGGGTCTTTATACCTCTGTAGCCCACACCTAGCATTAGGCAAGGTGCCAGTAGGTTCTCCAGGGAATCCTTTTCTATTGGCAGCACAAAGACTAGACAAGCTGTGTGTGTGCGTTTGTACATCTGTGTCAGCAGTAGGTGACACACAAAGTAACTGAATGCATTCACTAGAAGAGCTGTCCATAAATATTTGTACATACATATATAAAACTCCAATTCCTAAAAATTTGGGACACTCAATACTGTAAAATGTAAATAAAAACAATGATTTGTAAAACTCACAGACTCATATTTTATTCACAATAGAACATAGAACATGTATCAGATGTTGAAAGTGAGACATTTAAAAAATTAATTAAAAAATATTAACTCGTTTAGAATTTAACGGCTGCAGCACATCAACAAAGAGCTGGAACAGGGCCAGGTTTCACAACTTGGTGAACTTCTTTGCTTCTGAGAGACTCTGCCTGACTAAAATGCCCATTTATATCCAGTCAAATGACTTAGTTATAAATTTCTCTTCCTTTTTATTAGTACTACCTACTCCAGCCTTTTGATGCCCCATCACAACTGTTTGAGATGTGCTGCTGCCATCAAGTCCTAAATGATTTTATTTTTTTTTTAATTAAATGTTAAAATGTCTCACTTTACACATCTGATATGTGTTCTATGTTCTGTTGTGATATAATAGAATGAATAAGAGATCAGTTACTGGACTGTGTGCAAAATTCACACCTGTGTTATTTTACCTTAGGGTGACCAGATCTGAGGTGATGAAAAAGAGGACACCTTAGCGGGGTGGGGGGGCATATGATGTATTACATGTTCAAATACTTTTTTTTGTGTGTGCTTGAACACAAATTTTATTATTATTAATTATTAATAAATATTGTCAAATTATGATTTATACTTTATTAATAATTATTAGTTACAATTAATAATAAACTAATAATAACAACTATTAAACATTATTATGAATAATAAAATATTAAAAATTAATATTAATCATTAATAAAATATTAATACATTATTACTTATTATTTATAAATCATAAACTGTTAAATGCATGTAGCATAAAATTATCACCCAATCCTTTCCAGTCAACTTCACTTCAGCTCATTATCACCAATGTTACACTTATGTTTGGACTGTATGGTCAATAGATCTTATTTACACAGAATTATTCCTCATTTTTGAGTAAAAATAAGCAGAAATTCTGAATGATTTTGATAATAGTTACACTTAGAGGCATGTAAATAGATGGCTTATCACAGACCGGTAGACACACACACACACAGACACACAGACACTCAAATGTAAATATTAATTAACTTTAATATGAAACCGCTGATATTAAAATACGTCTAGCTGACGTGACACAGGCAGAACAAACGCTCAACACTTTAATAACTTACAGGTGAAAACAGACTGCCAGCCAAATTGCAGTCCAGACTTCGTTTGAGGGAGTGACAGTGGCGACGGCCAATCACACGTTATCAAGAAACGGCAGAGCCAATCGGTGAGCTTGTGGCAGCCTAAAGGGAACCGGCTTGGATTTCAGCTGGGTCTCAATTTAATATAGCGTAACATCTCATTCAAACAAACCAAATAGAATAGGGGGAGGACGAGACTAGTTTGTGAACGAAACGCTTCTCAAGTACAACAAGGTCCTGGACGTTTGTGAAATTCCGCCCGGTCATGTTTTTTAAGTCTCAAAAAGAGGACACGTCCGGGTAAAAGAGGATGCCTGGTCACCCTATTTTACTCATCCTGTAAAATACTAGAAGTAAATGAAAAACACTGAACATTTGACTCAGTGTTAGGTTGTGCTACACACTGCTGTACTGTTGGAGCTCTGTGGTCCTTCAGGGCTTCATTTAGTAAACAATCTGAGCTGCTCTAATCCTTCCTGGAGGACGAGCACAAGCTCCAGCAGCTGTCAGCTTCCTCTGTCCCTCAACCAGGCACCCAACTCCTCACCACAAACCTCCACTGTCAATTGGAAAGCGTTCAGCACTGCTCCACTGTGACGTAGCTCAAACCTCAGCAGTCTGAGCACTGACTGTAAATAACATCACCAGCTTGTGTTCAAGAGTCAAACGATGGGATTTTTGAATCAGTCATAAGTGCTTTTCAGATTAGAATAAGTGTGCAGGGGGTCCAGATCCACCATGTCTGTGTTTTTCTCCTCCTCTGACTTAATGATCTACTGTTTTATATAACTCAGGGCTCGTCTGATCATTTAGTCCTGTCTCACACAAATCTGTGACTTTACACACTCATGTTGTCTTGTGATGAAAAATAAAGGTGTTTGATGTTGCTACAGACTGTATTTAGTCTCCTAGAGAACAGATCCAACACAAACCTTCACCAATCACAAGCCAAAAAATATCAAGACAAGAACAGGTCATGTGGTAAAAGTGAGACTCATTAAAGAGGTGATATAATCACAGCTACAAGTACAAGTCACTACTATTACAACTACTACTAATACTAATACTAATAACAACAATAAGAAGAAGAGTAGACAATGACATCAATAAATAATAATAATAATAATAATAATAATAATAATAATAATAATAATAATATGATGATGATGATGATGATAATGATGATCTTGGGATGCAGACAGGTTCCTAAAAAAGCAGAAACTCACTAGGACTATAAAAGGTGTTCCATTGTTTTATGTTGTCACATTAGATGCTGATATGTTTCCTATTAAAAGAAAAAGTGATGCTGATGGTGCAGCTTCTTCTGTCTGACTCAGTATTTAAGACATGATGTTCAGGGTAGTGTTGGAAGCAATGAGTTTCCATTAATTTTTTAAACAGTGAAACAATATAAAACTGTGAAAAAGTTTGTAAAGAATTGTTTCAGAAATGACCAGAAGACCTTCAGAAACATATCGGTGAAGAGCAATGTCATCTCACAAAGAGAATTTATGATAGAAAAGCTGAAAGAAAGATAAAATGGACTGGTTATTTAAAAAAACAACTCAAGAAAATGAGAAAATGTCACCTTCTGACCTACAGCGCTCTCGCCTACTCCAGATCTCAGAACAGATAACAAACATCCAAGAATAAAAATGATTATAAAACACTATATGTAGACAAAACTATAAATAAATATACACAGAAGTCATTTACACCATGAAAGAAAAACTCAAATCTCTTTAATATCTCAGCAAGTTCTCATAAACAACAAAGGGATCAGATGTAAATGCAAATGAGACATTAGCTTAAGTCTGAGACATTAGCTTAAGTCTGAGATGTTAGCTTAAGTCTGAGACATTAGCTTAAGTCTGAGACATTAGCTTAAGTCTGAGACATTAGCTTAAGTCTGAGATATTACCTTAAGTCTGAGACATTAGCTTAAGTCTGAAATATTAGCTTAAGTCTGAGACATTAGCTTAAGTCTGAAATATTAGCTTAAGTCTGAGATATTAGCTTAAGTCTGAAATATTAACTTAAGTCTGAGACATTAGCTTAAGTCTGAGATATTAGCTTAAGTCTGAGATATTAGCTTAAGTAGGGTGACCTGGGCCCATATTTATCAAACTTCTTAAAATTTCTCCTAAGAATGCTGCTAAGAATGGACTTAAGTCTAAAATTATTCTTAGTTAAAAGCTGAGACTAAAAATTATTTATTAAGCCTCTCAGTCTCACTTTAAGCGAAGTGTAGGAGTAATTCTTAAGTGTCAGTCTAAGAGCTAATTTACGACACCTGTCAGTGCCGCAAAGCTGACTCTGGGATGACGTCATTTCCAAACCCCCGGCAGAAACCAATCACTGCGTCGGATTTCAAGTTTAAGATTATTTCCTGAGCAATGTCAAGATCAAAGTTTTAAAAATGTTGAAATACTTTCACATTTAACTTAAGAATGGTGCAATTATTATTTTTGTGAAGAATGAAATAAAACACTGTATTCACATCTCAAAGGCAAGTCAAAAATATTTTTTTTTGTCATTTATTTACATTTTCACACAAACACTGTGATGCTAATTATCACTTAACTTAACTGAAAGTCATCAAACATTTCAAAGACATTCTTCCGCTCTTGGAAGGTTTGCACGCATCTCTGTCTTCTCAGTGCCATCTCTGCCCCCTGGTGGTGACTCTTAACAACTTAAGAGACCTCTGGAGCAGTCTTAACTTTTTGGGAGAGTAAGAGTGATTCTTAGACTTCAGAGTTTTGATAACTGGCACTTACACTTAACTCAGTGATTAGGAGCAAATCTAAGAATTTCTCAGCACTTAAGTCCAAAATTCCACGCTAAGAAGTTTGATACATACGGGCCCAGATCTGAGATGACGAAAAAGAGGACACCTCAGCAGGGTTTTTTTTTTTGCTTGAACATAAATATTGTCAGTATACAACCGAATTGACATTTTGATTGATTTTACATTACTTAAAATTCTTACAGTAAAAATGACACTTATAATATTGATAAAGAACATATTGTTCTTCAAGATTCAGTCCTACGTAAATAATGTTTATTAAGCTGTAAATACTTTTATTTTAGTATAACTTTGTATAACTGCTTTAAAAACGCGAGCAGGCTCTGCTGCGCTCTTTAACCGACTACCGTAATACAGGCTGTAGACGCGCACCACAAATCTTAGTGTAGATAGCGCGACTGTTTTCATGAAGTGCAGATGGCGTGACCGCGGTGAGACTAGTTTGTGAACGAAACGCTTCTCGAGTAAAACAAAATCCCGGACGTTCGTGAAATTCCACCCGGACGTGTTTTTTAAGTCTCAAAAACAGGACATGTCTGGGTAAAAGAGGACATCTGGTCACCCTAGCTTAAGTCTGAGACATTAGCTTAAGTCTGAGATATTAGCTTAATTCTGAGACATTAGCTTAAGTCTGAGGTAGGGTGACCAGACGTCCTCTTTTACCCGAACATGTCCTCTTTTTGAGACTTAAAAAACTGTCCGGGCAGAAATTCAGAAATGTCCGGGATTTTGTTTAATTAGAGCTTACATTAAATTTTGCGAAGCTTTTCGTTCACAAACTAGTCTCGCCCCCTCCCTCCTTACTCTGTTCAGTTCACTTGAGTGAGAAGGGGGCGTGGTGAATTAGCCTAAAACTGTCTGATTGGATGGTCTGACTGTAGAGCTACTGTTATTGGTCGATAGCCTTCTCTGTACACATTTCATTGGTCAGTCTGCACCTCAGTAGCTTTGTTTACGACAGCCAAATCACATGTACCCACCTCGAGCAGCTCTGCCGAAATGTAAAAGTTCTTGGATTAATTACAAAAGAAATGTCCATGTTTTCGTCTTTGTCTCAGTCCATATGAAGCTGAGTGCCTGATGTGTAAAGCTGGGACTTACGTGTTTGTAGTGAATAAAGGTGTAAATGACCACACCAGCAGTGAGGGGTGAGAGCTCATGATCTAAAATCAGTTTTTAAAATCTAAAATCAGAGGTTTTAGTAAATCAGAGTGCAGCAGAAGTGTCTGTGCGTTTCACAAAGTTAAGCACCACTAAAGTTACAGGTCAGTGTTCTGCATATCTGACTTGTTAAGAAAGGGTTTCACAGATTCCTAAACAGCTAAAACATTCTGAAGTACTCAGACAAAGACAGAATTGTTATACATCACAGTCATGTCATGGAAATGTATCATTTTGTTTTTGCATATTTGAAATGTAAAATAGTTTAAATAGCATTTAAGGGCAGTGTTTTTTCTGAATGTTAGAGTCATTAAGGGCCAATAAAGCTCTTTTTCTTATACATATCAGCCATATGCCTAGTGTACAACCCTTTTTTAAATGTCCTTGCATGTGAACATGCAATACATTATACCCATAACTACCCTCCCCCCTGGGGTTAGGTGTCCTCTTTTTCACCATCTCAGATCTGGTCACCCTAGTCTGAGGTATTAGCTTAAGTCTGAGATATTAGCTTAAGTCTGAGACATTATCTTAAGTCTGAGATTAGCTGAAGTCTGAGATATTAGCTGAAGTCTGAGACATTAGCTTAAGTCTGAGACATTAGCTTAAGTCTGAGATATTAGCTTAAGTCTGAGACATTAGCTTAAGTCTGAGATATTAGCTGAAGTCTGAGATATTAGCTTAAGTCTGAGACATAAGCTTAAGTCTGAGATTAGCTGAAGTCTGAGATATTAGCTTAAGTCTGAGATATTAGCTTAAGTCTGAGACATTAGCTTAAGTCTGAGATATTAGCTTAAGTCTGAGGTATTAGCTTAAGTCTGAGACATTAGCTTAAGTCTGAGGTATTAGCTTAAGTCTGAGACATTAACTTAAGTCTGAGACATTAGCTTAAGTCTGCTGCTTAGATGTTTCTCTTAAGACCTCAGTAATCATGTGTCTCTCAATACAGTCTCACGTGGAGCTCAGATAATATAATAATCATCATTTTCTCATGAATGAATATTTTAATGTTTATAGACAGAAGGGTAAAGAGTGTTCTGGAGAAGGTTCTGGAGTCTCTAAATGGTGTCTCCTATTATAAGAATGCAGAGCTGGGCACCAAATGCTTTTGGATTGACTTTCCTCACCATAATGGAATAATATGTCAACAACCGTTTGGCTTCATGTGGAGAGTCCACAGTGAGGAGCTTCTAATCCTCAGTGTTTTTAATGACTGGAGTGAAATAGTGTGAATGCAGCAGAGGTGTCATATACTGTACTATGTTGATAGTGTATTGTCGGTGTCACTGGAGTCTTGCAGATTTATAAACAGTACAGATCATCGTGGAGTTTTCAGAGCCAAGACTGGCAGGCTGGCAGATGTTTTCTGTCAATGACTTTTGTAAATAATAGAGTTGCCAGCTTTGTATATGTTTACTCATGAGTGGAGCAAATCTGAGACTACTGATCACAGAAACTTTAAACCACAAACTGTTCACATTCAGGTCTCCGAAAGTTTGGTGGTGATTGAGGACCAGTGACCAGCATCATAACACATAACGGTGAAATTGACTGAGAGTCCACTTTTCCCTGAAAAGGTTTAACAGAGGACACTTAACAGGGAAATGCAAGCGGCCACATTTACAGTGACCTGATGACTGTTCTTTACACCCACAGCCTTCAGCAGCTTGCTTTACAGTAGATATTGATCAGCCCTCACTTCATTGCCTGCCCTCTACACTTTAGCTATACTGACGACTAAGAAGATAAACCAGAGAGAGAAGCAGTTTAAGAGACGGGTTTCTTCACTTCAACCAACCCAGAGCTGGAATTTCTCTCCTCTGAAGCTTCACTTAACTCAATTTGTCTGAATCTGAGTTTGTTTGGGTTTTATTAAAGAAACTGCAGCAAATGAGTCAAGAGCAGCTTCCAAGATCTTAATAATGTCTCAACATACATTTCCTTTTCATGGTGTAAATAGTGTAAATAGTGAATCTCTCAGAGCTACAACTGTCACACTCCTAATATCAACACTCCTGAACCAGAGACAACATCAGAAGTGTCTTACCTGGACTGAGCAGAACCAGAACTGGACTGTTACTCAGTACAAAGTCCTCTTTTCAGATGAAAGTCACTTTTACATTTCATTAGTAAATCAGCTGCTAGAGTCTGGAGGAAGAGTGGAGAGACACACAATCCAAGTGTCTGAAGTCCAGTGTGCAGTTTCTGCAGTCTGTGATGCTTTGAGCTGCTGCTGTTGCTCCACTGTGTTTAGTCCAAAGTCAACACCTACCAGCAGATTTTACAGCACTTCATGCTTCCATCTGCTCACAAGCTTTATGGAGATGCCCAGCAGCTGCCCACAGTGCCAACATTACTACTGACCATCATATTACTGTGACTGACTGACCAACTCATCAGCTATAAGTCAGACTGATCAACATGAAAAATGCTGAAATATCTCACTTTGTGTGTAATGAATGTAAAATATATGAGTTTTGAACTGAATTATAAAGAAAAAAGAACTTTTGATGATATTCTAATATTCTGATGCAAGACTGTATATCTCAGTCTTCACTACTGACTCAGAAATATTTTCATCTTCTCAGTTTGAGGGATGTCTTACTCTCAGCGTGAGTATTAAAACATTGATATCATCATGTTATGACATCCAGTATTCATTATCTGCGTCTTGTTTGGTGACTTGAAAGTGGCTGTAAATAATGGAAGCATTTTAAATATGTTCTCCATTTGTTTTGTAGAGGAAATAAAGTCATTTTTCTTAGTGAGGAGAATAATGTGTTATCAGGATTTTTATATTGCAGCTGGTTATTTATCATTTTAACCCTATAAAAGACCAGCAGTGAATATATCATTTATTTATTTATGAAACAACAACTCTGAGTCAGCAGTAGTACTGCACCTCTCTCTCTCTCTCTTTCTCCTCTCTCTCCTCTCTCTGTCTCTCTCTCTCTGTCTTTCTCTTTGTCTCTCTCTCTCTCTGTCTTTCTCTTTGTCTCTCTCTCTCTCT